>JASAND010026242.1:0-103458 GCA_030248195.1 Trissonchulus latispiculum | reverse complement strand
AAATCGAAAATGAACATATGGTACTAGATAAAAGATTACAAAAGCTATAGTTCCAACAATGAGCCAGATATCGTCGATTACAATTAATAAAGCCCAAGTGGTTCTACTAATCTCTAGTAATGTGCACCTACAGCAGAGAGACTAAAGGGTTTTGACGCAAACCTTGAGCCAGACTACCATGGAATATCTTTGTTTCTATGACGACAAAATGCATGAGCTCAGTGGTTGCGGTTAACTCCTGCCTCAGAGACTCCGAATTTGGAACCATTCATCCTGGCATAATGCTGTGCGTCTGGCTGGGATTCATGAAGAACAACCAATGCTGGATGTAATCCTAATCAAGTACAAAGTAATGATCTAATATGGTTTGAAGTTTTTGAAAGAGAAAAAAACGTTTTTGTCTGATGCTGATACCTTATTCTGGCAAACAATTTTGAGTTGATTTGTGAGAAATGGAACTAAGTGAAATAGGTAAAAAATTGGGAACAATCGCGAAAAAATTGAACCGGCAAGCTTGAGTTGTAATTGAGACACATAATTTAGTTCAAAAACCTATTTAGAGATAATTTTCCTGGACCTTTGCGAAATTGGGTGATGACCATCATTTTGTGAAGTTAACCTGTCAAAGTATTAAAAGCAACGTAGAATTGAAATTACAAATTAAAATTTTTTTATAGAACTTTTTTAACCATAAAAGAGGAGAGTAGACTTAATCTATCTTTATCTTTATCGTATTATTGGTTTGGCTCTCTCCTGAATCGTGTAATTATAGCGAATTACCAACGACTTGCTACTGGAACTGCGCCCAATGGATAAACGCGCCTGGCCGATCAAGAGCCAGTCCGGGGTAGCCTCGCCAGTAACAGATGTTACACGTACAAACTAACCTAGCTATTCCTAAATAGAGCCCTAGCAACACAATTAAATATATGTGGTTTAATAGTGGCGCGTAGGCCGGAATGACACAGTTATAAAAGGTATAAAGTACACAACACAGGAATAGCAAGTATAACAATATTATACGTAGCTAATACAAGGCCGTACTGGCTGTTACATATACGTACACAAGAAACAATACCTTACACAGGAGCCGGGAGAGCGCGGAAATACAGGTGGGGTGGGGGACCCAACTGTGTTGACAAGGGAGGCCAAAAGGCGAATGCACACAACAAATACTACAAGAGGGGAGAAACAGCCAAACTAGACAAAGGAAACCCAACACTGAGTTGGGAAGGGAGAGAAATATTTGAGACCCCCCAGGAGGCGGGGCTTAGGTAAACCTTCCCAACCAATAACACAAACATGTAACACATACATATAAAATGGGGAACTCCCAATAGTATAACAGACCCAGCCCAACCCAACCTTCCCCGACCAACTAGTGCATATGTGGCAACAAGCCGGCACATAGCTAGGCGAAAGAAGAAGTGTTGAGCGTTACACACACATATACAATATACACCTATATCCACTACAGAACTCTTTTCTCATAAAAGCTTACCGACAGTTTAAGAGCCTGTGAACTGTTACAACCAAAATTCGTGTTTGTTCCAAGAATTTGAACGAGTTCTCCCATGAAAACGGCTTTATTACTTATTCTCTCCTCCAAATTCAAAGCTAAAATTTCCGTACCAGTTTACTCAGCTTCGCCAATGTCAAATGTTCCATCAAAATCTACTGAAATCAGAAGTGAGTCATGTCTTGATGAACATCAAACAAATCTGGCTTCCTGCTTCTGAATATTATAGACAGTCAGTTACTGAAACCTGAAAACTCCGTCATATCGACATTGCTTGCTTTTCTGTTGGTACAAATTAAAGTTAAGACATTGTTGAGCTTGCGTTATTAAATGCTGTCGGGCAAGCGCTGTGTCTGCCCTGCCTGTCAGACATTCTGCTGGTGCCAAGAAGATTCGTAGCTTGGCATCAATCAAGACTGAAGCAAAAAATTGGCCCAGCGAGGGAATCGAACCACGGCTCTTCTTATCTGCAGGCGTTTTGGTTCTTCTCACTACTCCAAAGAGCAGCAAATGAAGCATACGGAAATGCTACACAGTCTTGTGTCTGCGTGGCTGACATTGTAGTCAATTCAAAGTAGATCACCCAAATAAAAAGTAGAATTTGGGGTCTTTTGCTCTAGCTCTTTTTGACCAGGAGGTCCCTCGGCTGGTCTGGAGTAGGGAGAACCAAAGCGCATACTCCAGCTCCGTACACAGAAGACGCTCAGTCCAGGGAAATCAGATTTTGTTACAATCCGGAAATCTGCAAAGTTTTAACAATGATTCGGGAAAGTCTGCTTTCGACTTTGATAGCAAAGGAAAAAATCTTTTGCCTGTAAGTCAAAACTGACTAATACACTCGTCATCATACATTAACATAGGGTCGGGTCCTGGGGGGCTTGTCCCCAAAAAGTTTTCAGGGGGCTTGTACTTCGAACAAAAATTTTCAGGGGGGCTTGTACCTCAAGAATAAATTTGTAAAAAGTTTCGAAAAACTAAAGCTAATTTTATTAAAATTTGCAATTTTTTGTCAAAATTTGCAAAAAAAAACTTCGATTTTTGGAAAAAATTTCAAAATTTTGCCTGATTTTTCCGAAAAATTGAACATTTCAGCTGCTATTTTTGGTTACCCCTTGGCCATTTTTTCGTTACCCCTTGTCCCCGACGGCGATAGGGTTTGTACCTTGTCCGGGTTGGGGGGCTTGGACCCCCGCCCAGACCCCCCCCGCGTTAACCTATGCTCGTCATAGTATCGAATCGAGATCACTGCCACGTGCGCGACCCCTAGCCATAGTTCAAAAATAAAAATTAAAAAATCTTTGTTCTTCTGTTAAATTAAACATACATGCAGTAATAAAGCAAATATTCACAACACTTGTCGAAAGTGAAGTCAAATGCAGCATTTTCCAGGGTTTAGACAAGAGCAGAAATTTTTGTTTCCTTATTTCTTCTATTTCTTTTTTATATTCAGAATCATGCGCAGAATCTTGTATTTGTAATTTGCTTCTTGGTTTTTGTGCTAAAATTAAATTGAAATCAGATAGAGACTTCTTTGCAAAACCAACAAAAAACCAAACCATATCTTGGAAAATAGTAAACACTGCATTTGCCACAACTTTCACCGAAAATCTAAGAGCTACAAAAGACTGTTCCAAATTTCAAACTTCAAATTCTCCATACATACGTCGGCTTATTTCGTTTACTGTTTCGATGCCGGTCCGCGTAGTGTCCATTTTCTGGCAGCGTGGGCGCTGACCTGTAGATATAGTCGGCCCCGCTGCCTGCGCCGTGCCGCGTCCGCCCGGCCCGGGCAGCGGCCGCAGACTCGCCACTTGAACGGCTGGCCGAGGATGCGCGGCGGCTGTTCAAGTGGGAGTTCATTAGGGCGCCCAGGGATCGAGATGAGTACAGGAACGTGTCCTGAAAATCCCATCCGTAAATCGGAAAATCCTGTCGGTCCGGGCTGACGGACCAACTGCGATGATGTCGCAGAAATCGCGGACAAAAACAGACTCCCCCACCGCCCCTCCCGTGATCACTGAACAGCAGACCCGGGTAGACGTAACCCCCGCCGTTCTGCAGTTTTTCCAGCGATCGCCTGAAGTAGTGCTTTTTGCTGCGCTCAATCTCATGGCGAACGCGTTTGCGCAGCTCACGCTGATCCAGCGATCCGTTCTGTGACGAACTGGTCCGGTGACGAGATGAGGATCGGTGTGCTGAGAAGGAGGTCAAATGAGTATTGGTGCCAACTGTGCGCCGGCGGTCCCCGTGATCCCGATGTCGACTGCTGCGTCGGTCAAATGATCTCCGTTTATGATGGCTGTTTTTGACGTAGCCGTTGACGGCCATTTCGGACGGGGAAATGTCTCCATCCGTTTGAGTGGACACGTCCATACTGGATCGGATTGGAGAGAGTTGGACGTTGTAGGCGAAGGAGATCCGAACATCCGGTACGGAACTGCAGCGGGTCTGAGATTCTTGAGATCTAAAAGGCAGAAGAGTGATATAGAAACTGTAGACTGAAATTTTAGTGTCATTTCTGACGCGTTTAGTTTCGTTTAGCTAAAGTTTAGTGAATTGCACTTTCTGCTAGCTCCGAAAATTTTGCTTAAAATCGAAATTTCACGATCACAAACAAACAAAAAATCTGATAATGTAGAAGGCAATGATAATGAGGAGTAAATAAATGTCTTGTCTTGTCCCACTCAAAATTCTAAAAACTTGAGCTTGAGCTAAAATTTGGTATGGATATGTTTTTGACCACGCTGAGTTCAAATGTCGCAAAACTTTTAGACTTCGCGAAATTCCATTTTTCTAATTCGCTAGGTAGACCAAGTGGAACAGAAAAATTTTTTGTTTTTGATTTCGCTGAGAAGTTGTATATAGGGGGGTTTCTGAGCCGCAATACACGAGCCGGAAGTCTGGATATCGATTCAGCTATTTGTTAGCTTAGCACAAGCTTATACCTTAAGCTACAACTTTAGCTTATAGCGAACTAACGAAACTTTGAATAAAAAAACGGACTTCAGCTTCGTGTTCTGCGTCCCAGCAAATCCTGCATGCAGTTTTTCAGCAAATCGAAGACGAAAACATTTTCGGTTACCCTTGGTCCTCCCCTTGCGAACCGAGAAATAGAATTTCGTGAAATAGAAAAGTTTTGCGATATTTGAACTCAGCGTGGTCGAAAACATACCCATGCAAAATCTTAGGCCAATTGGTCAAGTTTTAAAAATTTTGAATGATGGGGGTAATTGACACAAGACCCAATAAACGTCAGGAAACAGTAAATTCCCCCACAACAGAGACAAGACTTATAAACAAAGTATTGGCTGGTCAGCCGAGTTAGGATTAGTTTAAACTGGCGATGCTAGGACCAAACCACACTATGGTGATGTTGGAAATTAGATGGTGATTTGCAAATAAATATAGCTACATACACACTAGACTCAGTCATTATGAAAAGTGCATGCCTGTGCCGTCTCTCCGGTAGATGTAGACTTTTTCTCCGGGCATATCGTTGCAGTTTTGCCTCCCGCTCCTCCGCTTCGATCTCGGCTTCTGTGAGTCGGGATTTCTGCAACTGGACGGCTTCCTTGAGCTCCTCCTTCAAGAGAATATGCGACAGTATCATGAGAACGCGAGTGTTAGAACAGGAGCCGCCAAAAGTAACATAGACTGGTGACGAGACATCCTCTGAAGGCGACTGACCTTTCTGGAATAATCTTTTTGAAAGCAGATGAAAGAACGAACGAAACTAAGATTGTCACTACAGCACCTCCGACACGAAAAATTCGGGCCGGAGGTGGGGATCGAACCCACAACGTTCGGTTTAGTAGGTCGACACTTAACCACAAACGAACCAAGCTGAAGTTTGAATTAAGCAGAAATGTAGTTTCAAGTTTATTTCTAACAAAAGAATACAAGAGAATTGAGGAAAGGAGCAGTTGCCGATCTGGGCACGGAAAACTCCTGTTTTCAGGTGGGGGAATTGAACCCACAACCGTCGGCTTGAAACGTCGACTGAGCCACAATCGACCAAGCTGAAGTTTGAATTCTAGAGTTTCTCAAACTTCAAATTTTTGCTGAAACAAGGTTTGTAAATTACTGTAGTGGGGGATATTGAAAATTTTATGTCAACATAAGCTTAGATTAACAAGGGTCTTGGGGTGGGGGGCTTCTCCCCAAACCATTTTGAGGGGGCTTGTACCTTGAACCGAAATTTCCAGGGGGGGGGCTTGCACTTCAAAAATAAATTTGTGAGATTTTTCTAAAAATTAACGCTAATTTTATTTTAATTTGCGATTGCCGATTAAAATTTGCAACAAAATCATCAATTTAATTTTTACAAAGAATTCAAAATTTTGCCCGATTTTCACGAAAAATTAAACGTTATAGCTGAAAAATACCGGCGAAGCCGGAAATTTTTTAAAATTTTTGTGTAAAAACTAATATTTTCCGCTATTTTTGCTTACCCCTTAGCCATTTTTTAGTTACCCCTTGTCCCCGACGGCGGTAGGGCTTGTACTTTGTCCGAGTTGAGGGGGGCTTGGACCCCTCCAGACCCCCCGCCTTAACCTATGAACATAATGTACGTATGCTATCTTATATAAACCATAGAAGCGTGTACCGATTCCTTTGACGATTTTCTGCTGCTGATTTTAGGCTGATCCTTCGGTGGACTGTTAAGCGTCTCTTCCTCAAACTCGTCGTCACAACTGAAGAATTCCCCGCCATCCCCCAGGGTCACGCTTCCATACTTATCCCAATCGGACAGACTGAGGAACATGGCCGGAGATCGCTTCAACTTAAGACTAGATCTGTTTAACGATGCGGTCCGGGGCAGTTCATCCTTTTCTGATTCCGTTTCAGTTCCACTGGCATCGCGCCGTGGATGGCGGTCCTCGCTGCTGCTATTGTTGTTGTTGTTGTTGTTGTTTTTGAAAGCTGAAATGAAAATAAAATTACTGCATTGTGGTGAAACGAGTGCTGAATGCGCGTCTACGCACCACGGGGAGTGGTGTCATTCGGATAGAAAAAAATGTAGGATATGTTTCCCCCTGTAGGATATGTTTCCCCCGATTTTAATTAAATTAATTTCGGGAAACTGAGATCTCGCTCTTGGGAGGAGCCAGCCACGATGTCCTAAGTAATCTGATCATTACTTTAAATATGCAAATTAGTTCGTAAGAATCTGAAGTTTTCGACATTCAATCTAAGAATATTTTGCCTTGCCGTTCCAATCATTGTCATCAAAGCTCAATTAAGAAGAATACTGAAATTTGACGAGCTAAGCAGCTTAAGGCCAGCAGATGACAATGAATCAATCAAATGTAAAATGCCAATGCCAAATGCAGATTAATTAATAAATTTAAACTGGTACAACCAAGAGTACATAATACCAAGAGTACATATAAGAGTATGACAGCAGGCATACTCTATGCATTATAAGGCTGCTACATCCGATGCGCGCTATGGGTATCGGCTGACCCCCCCATAATTTGTCAAAGAAATTCGCCCGCTATGTTTGCACGCAACAGACGCACTTTGAACCAACTGACTAGTTGTGTTTTCGAGCGTTACCGTGCAAACATAGCGTTCGAATTTGCTAGGATAAGGGGGGTCTGATTTAGGGGGGTAAGCCGATAGCGTGCAGAGGATGTAGCGAGCTGATAATACATAGAGCATGACGCTTGTCATACCCTTATGTATTATGCATTCTTGGTACAACCAACCTGTAATTTGACTTTCACAAAATTCGATGGTGGGTGAAACGTCCAAGATGGGAGACAAAATAGTGGGCGGAAACCAACTGCTGTAAGCACTCCGTCGCGATTTCTGCGGCAGGTTAACAATATCCTTAGTCACGTGACCATTGAGCATAGAATGCTCAGAGTCACTGGAATTTTCGTACGCGGAGTCTAGATCAATTTTCAGATTTTCGTGAAGATTGCCGTTTGATTTTGCTGTAGCAGTAGTAGTAGCAGTAGTAGCAGCAGCAGTAGTAACAGTAGTAGTAGTAGTAGCAGTAGTAGTAGTAGTAGTATACAAACTGCCGTTCAGATGATTGTTTAGTTGGTCAGTTTTCTCATATACATGACCCTCGTCTGGGCTTGTCTTAGCTTTGGAGCCATAGGAACAAATATAGTTGACATTCTCATCAACCACATATCCATTTGTGTAGCTGACATTGGCAGGGGCGGGGGTGGGTTTCCCTTTTTTGGCTGTCAAACGACTGAGACTTCCGTTTGTTAGGGTAGACGTTGGGGACCAATTTAGTGTTTTGTTTCGAATGCAATTAACGGCATAGGAGCCTGAACTCATGATTTTAGGTCAAACGTTTTTTGGGTAGTCCGGAGACTTTAGACAGGCTAAATTGTCCAATAACACCAGACACCCTGCCACGGCTGAAATTGGAAACCCGGATTTAGAGTTATCTCTTATAACACATGATCTCTGGGCTACAAAGGTCCAATCTAAGTTCCTTGCTTGTGATATTTTAGTAGCAGGTAGTATAACGGTAGCAGCAAAAAATAAAAACAGAATAGCATAAAAGAAAAAGGAAAGAACAGATAGTATTTAAAGGTTCGAATTTTAATGTTGTCAACATACATTAACATAGGGTCGGGTCCTGGGGGGTGCTTGTCCCCAAAAAATTTTGAGGGGGCTTGTACCTTGAACAAAAATTTTCAGGGGGGCTTGTACCTGAAGAAAACATTTGTTAAATTTTTCGAAAAATTAACGCTAATTTTATTAAAATTAGCAATTTTTTGTAAAATTTGCAAAAAATCTTCAATTTTTGGAAAAAATTTCAAAATTTTCCCGAAAAATTAAACATTTTAGCAAAAAATTCCGGCGAAATTTTTTGAAATTTTACTGTAATTTACTGAAAAACTAATTTCTTCCGGCTGGTTTTGGTTACCCCCTGGCCATTTTTTCGTTACCCCTTGTCCCCGGCGACGATAGGGCTTGTACCTTGTCCGGGTTGGTGGGGGGGCTTGGACCCCCCCGAGACCCCCCCGCGTTAACCTATGGTTGTCAATGCTGATTATGTAGGTCTGGGTAAAGTAACGGTGTGTTTTACGGGAAAGGCATAAATTCAACTTTACTGTAAAATATTTAATATTTTTTATAAGATATTTTGCAGTTATTTTAGTGACAACAGAGAGAGGTACTTCATTCCCATACAAGTTTAGATCGGCAAACAACGACAACAGTCTTGTTAGAATTAACCCCTAACCATAACTTGATCAGCTAAAATAGCCTGAAATCTGAATTATGTTATCAAACTAGCACAGAGCCTTGTTTTTTCCTTTCTAACATGCTCCAAAGCTTAAATAACAGCCTTAACCTTTGTAGGATAAGTCTAAAGATAAAAGCTGTCAACAATTTCTAAGGTATGGAGTGCGTCAAAGGGGCTAAAACTGTTTTCACTGAAAGTTAGCCGAGAACATGTTGCACAGTGCGAATGGAGCGCGAGTGCCTAAGGCTATGCCTAAGTCTTCGGAAAGTTTTAAGCCTCAGTTTTTAAGCTAAACCCACGGCCCTTGTTGAAGGGGAATATTGAAATCTAATTTGTGGACATGATTAGCCAAGAGTCTGACATTTGCTTTGGACCTTTGATGAATACAAACAGCTTATACAATTACAGGATTAGTGAGCCATAAAAACCCAGCAGAAAAAACCGGCCTATCAGTTTGGGTTTTTATGTGAACTTTTTTCTTCCGGTGAATCGGAAGGCAGTTAAATGGTTCCGGCCATGCGGATAATACAAAAATGTTTTGGGTAAAGAATTGGTAAAATAATTATAATGTATGCAGTTTTGACAGTATTGGGAATGCTTAAAGATTATTGAGTAATTTGTTAAAAAATGAAGTTAGAAATTACAAAAAAATACTGATTAAAGAAAGAAAGGTGCACACCACCAAGCGCCCGTCTAAATAGCGGATATACTCGAAAAACCCAATATTCTACTTTTCGAAATAATCGAGGACATAATTTTCTGGTCCCCTTGTTCCTCATTTACATACTTCGAAAAAAATTAAATTTTTGAAACTTTAAGTATTCGGCAGTAGCCACCCCACCCTACTTTGTGCATGCCACCACACAATGTTAAAAAATTCAAAAGTTAAGATTAAGGATTGAGCTAAGGTCAAAAAATCAAAAGCTTATGAAACGGGTAAAGCTCCAGAGGTCAAATTATATGCATAATCGAACTTTAGAAGTCGTTAAAATAAACAAATGAATAAAAGTTTTGCAAAATATCGGACCAAAACAGAAAAGAAACAACTCCACATGGCAGTGTCAAACATGGAACGAAGTGAGTTTAGAATGCAAGTAAGTTGAAATTTCCATTTCCAATTTTAAGTAGCAAAGACAGACACCAGAAAGCTGGTCAAATTTCTTGAATTTATCAGTTGAGCTTATCGAGACTTTTCAAGGATTTCTAGAAGAAGAAGTTTTGAAGACATTGGAAAATAATTGGAAATAGTTTATCATTGTTTCCTTAGATTTGTTCCCTAAAAGAAGGCAATAAGCCTGCTGTGACCTGCTGAGAATTGGGAACAAGAAATTCTTTCACTTGCATGAACGAGCTCAAATATGATTACCTTAAAAACTAGTTTTTGGGCTAAATTAGTGATTAGAAAATAAATAAGAATATAAATTATGTATACATGAAATATAAATTATGAATAAAGAAAAAATGAAAATAGTTTTTGAAAGTTTAAGAAATGCTGCCATAAGAGCATCAACAATAACAGCAACCATAATAACTTTCTACAAGGTTCTGTATTTCTGTCACCTCATAAACATAATGGAATTCATAAATTAGTTTAATGTTTATCTTCAATTGTTAGGGAAAGATTGCTAACTTGCTTGCTTACTTCTATTTGTTTGTTTGTTTGTTTGTTTGTTTGTTTGTTTGTTTATTGTAAAAATCATACACCTTGAGCCGGTGTCACGGTGAAATTTTTCCCCCTAGAAACACCAGCAAACTCCAAAAAGAGTAATGAATTTAGTATGTAGATGATACGTATCAAAAGTTTCAACAACGCAACCAATTAGAAGCAGTGCTAAGCCCTGATTGGCTGAGCCAAATTTGGGGGGAAAAAGCTAGCCTATAAAAGGACTGCTCGGAAGAATAGGATCATTCAGTTTCATTTTGTTCAACTCTTGTCTTGTTGTGCGGACCTTGATTTCTGTGGTTGCACATCAGATAAGATGTTGAATAAATTGACAATTAATTTCTTTAAAGCTTATTGAAATCAGAGACTGAAAAGATGTATTCCAGAGAGCTGTTGGTATAGCAATAGGCGAAGTTATTGAAAGTTCGTCATTGCAATATCAAGAGCTCCCTAGATACATATGAAATTGCCGACAGTAATTATTTTCTGTTTTCGGATTTCAGAAGAATTAAAATGTGGTGATACATGGTCACAGCTATCACCGGTTTTGATTCTTCTGAGATCTGAATTAGCTGAACTTGCCAGGTTTTTGAAGGAACTTAAGTTTAGGTTTGCAAGTGGCTTTTGTCAAAGAGTGATTTTTTGGTCAGCTTTTTAGGGCGCTGACTAGATGTCACTCTTTGGACAATTGTGCTCAGTATTTGCAAACAGAATTTCCCTCCCACTAAACTGAATCTTTATAGCAGCGCAATACTTTTTGGTGTGCTTGAGGTATTAATCAGATTTGGTTTAAGGTGGTGATTCCTTTCGGGAACATATTGTTGGTTGGCGGCGTAAATCAAGATGAAATTTGACGAAACTTTCCGAAATACGTTCTTTTAGCGTTCTTACACCCTCCGAGCAATCCCGATTCAAAGATTTGAGATTTCCGGTCAGGACCGTTTTCCAAATTTCTGAAAGTTTGGCAGCGGCTATACAGTTATGACTATATTCATTCAAAAGATCTCGTTGTGCTTCATATTTTTGCTTTCTAAAGCAACGTTCTAGCTTTTCTCTACCGTGTGATATAGCCGATTTTCTTGCTTTGGCGTCGAAAACTTGTCATTTTTGCAGAAATCAAATAATCCATCGTTTCTTGAACTAGAACTGGAAGCCGTAAAATCAAACTAAAGGTGTCGATCTGAAGGTCTCATAGGGGGCAAATTATCCGACGCATGATCGTCTTCCAACAGCCATCCCGTAGGCTGCTAACATAAAGAATGTAGTTTTTGCAAAAGCGCCACCAATTTTTTTCCAAAGATTGTGGAGCATTCACCACACAAGCTGGTGGGCTGCTACTGAACAGATGTGTTCTGCACAAATATACCCAGGGACGTTTTTTAGTTCCCCCCATTACTGCTTTCTAGCTAAAGTAATCTCTTGACATTTGGAAAAAAAGTAGGTAAAATACAGGTTGCGCACACATTTCAGCTTATTTCTCTATAACGAAGAGCGATTTCACAATAAATAAAAATCGTCCCCAGCTATTTGATGGACGTATCGAATGATATAACCGATGTCTTGCGAAAAAATTTACTTGAGTTTGCAAAAAATCTGGAAAATTATACGTTTTTCATTATTCCTCTATGAATTAACGCTTAGATAAGCAGCAATCTAAAAAATATGAAACTAAAATAACACTTTGCACGCTAAGCGTAATCCTATACGTTTGATACGTTTAGACTGAGAAAGAGCTGGAAGGTCCTCGTTTGTAAATAGAAAAAATCCAAAAATTTTACGATGTTTGAACTCAGAGTGGTCGAAAATATACCCATACCAAATTTTCGCTGAATTGGTCAAGTTTTATGAGTTTTGAGTGGTGGGGGATAATCGAGACAAGAACCGAATTATTTCCAGATTCTGTGGTCGACTAAAATTATTTCAGTTTCAGGTGCTAAAGACTGAAAATATTTGGACATCACTTGTAGGAAATCATTAGAATGATTACACCATGAAACTAATTTATGAAACCACAGAATATTAGTTCATCATGAAAGCACCAAATTAAAAAAATTAAACAATAAAATCTTAAAAAGGCTGCCAAATTCAAAATTTTTAACAAAGTTGCGTCTGTAGTTTCAGCAGCCTCTAAAACACCTCATTTCAGAAGCAAAAAGACAAAGGAAGCAAAGGGGAAAGGCTTGATAGAAGATTTTCTAGTCCCCCCATATTTTGATGCAACAGTGTGAAAATTTAAACACCAGAAGGAGGTTAGAGATTCTTATGGCCTCTTGAGAAATATCTCTTCCCTTAGTTTTAGAGCTTCTCTCAATCTATATGTTAACAGTTTTTCCGGGTCCCTCGGTCAAGAAGCCAAGATTAAAGTGTAATGGTGTTGTTTAACGTTCTGTCTAATTTGAAATATCAGGCTCGTTTGTCATGTATCAAAAGTGCCCTCAGAAGATTTAAGGTTAAACCTTTTCTCTAGCTGGAGAGGCTCTAATACTGGAGTGTAGAGAGAAGACAGAAGCTGTGAAATATATGTCAAAAATATCCGAAACTATAAGGTTGCAATCCTCCGTAAATTCTCAACATTTTCTTGGAAAATTAACAAGTTCAGCCCTGAATTTTCCTGAAGACCAACGGCTGAAAATGCTATATGTATATTTATAATATATTGGATCTTTTCAGGATAACCCCCCCAGGCCCAGATTCCGCAAAGCTTGACCAAATGAGTTGAAATTTGGTATGGATATGTTTTCGACCACGCTGAGTTCAAATATCGCTAATTTTTTCGATTTCGCGAAATTCGATTTTTGATTCGTAAGGGCCAAAAAAAGCTTTAAGCTTAAGATGTAAGCTTATACTGAGCTAACGAAAAGCTGAATCGAAAAACAGATTTCAGATTCGTGTTCTGCGACCTCGAAAACCCCGGAATACAACTTTTCAGCAAAATCGAAGACAAAAAATTTTTCGATTCTCCTTGGTCCCCCCTTACGAATCGAAAAAATCAAATTTCGCGAAATCGAAAAATTTAACGGTGTTTGAACTCAGCGTGGTCGAAAACATACCCATACCAAATTTCAGCTCATTTGGTCAAGTTTTGCGGAATCTGGGCCTGGGGGGGGGTTATCCTGAAAAGATCCATTTTTTCCCAGTTGTAGCGCTTCTACCAGGGCTGGCGGATCAGGAAGAAACCAAGGAAAAGCCCGGACGGGAGGCGTCAGGTACCCTCGTACCCACGAAACCAAGACCTAGAAGAGAGAAGGGAAGAGGGAGGTTCAGCTTTTCACTCACCACTGAAAGTAAAGAATTGGTCCCGCCGGGGATCGAACCACGGCCCTTCTGCTCTAGAGTCAGACATGCTAAACCACTACACCACGGGACCATCAGCTGAACTCCCATTGCAGGCTTATCAATCTTTTCCTATGCCTGCTTCCCTTACATCTCCTCCGGGTTTCAATTAAGACGCGTCCCGCGGCTTACTCAACTCGGAATCGAACCGAGAGCGCATCCGGCGCAGGGCATTCTGAGCCCAAGGGATCCGTGCTCCCCCGACACACGTTCCAGACCCCTTTAGATCCAACCAACCAGAAGCAACTACTGGGGGACCGGAGACAGGAGTCCAATCCGGGTCCTGAGGCAGCCTCGACACATGTAGCGCTTCTACCAGGGCTGGCGGATCCGGAAGAAACAAAGGACAAGCCCGAACGGGAGGCGTCAGGTACCCTCGTACCCACGAAACCAAGACCTAGAAGAGAGAAGGGAAGAGGGAGGTTCAGCTTTTCACTCACCACTGAAAGTAAAGAATTGGTCTCGCCGGGGATCGAACCACGGCCCTTCTGCTCTAGAGTCAGACATGCTAAACCACTACACCACGGGACCATCAGCTGAACTCCGATTGCAGGCTTATCAATCTTTTCCTATGCCTGCTTCCCTTACACAGTTATGTTGTCGAACTGGTTCTGGAACCTGGAAGAAAGAAGATACCTCAAAGAAGCTATCAGGCGGCAAGGTTAGGATAAACTTGGAATTATTTGAATGATGTCGAGACTTCCGCTCGACAGCAGAAGACAGACTGAACTAAGTAAAGAAAAACTAATTTGCATGTTCTCCCAAAATTACTTCCTTGTGTAACTTCTACCTAATGTGCATATTGCTTTTCTTCTTTCAAAACCTTTGTTATTGTTATTCACTTGGCTTATGTATCAGCGATGGAACCGGGTCACCGGGTCACCGGGTCAGTTCGGGTCACTTTTTGTCCCGGTCACCGGGTCACCGGGTCAAGAGCTTCGACCCGGTCTTGACCCGGCTTTCTGAATTTACCTCAAAGTTTAGAAATTTTTGGCTTACCAAGCTAAAACTTTAGGTTAAATTTTTGTTCGATGTAATTTGATCTTCAATTCGATATTAATTTGCTTTTTTTCTATATTCTAGTCTTGAACATTTTCGCAGCTTGAGGTTATTTGAATCTGTCAGTCTCTGGCAAATTATTGTTTAGCTTTTTAATCTCAGCTTTATAAGTTTCATGATTATTGCATAACTCTATTTAGTACAATATGGTGTGCAGTTTATTTTCGCAATCAACGTAAACGTTGAAAGTAAGTGAACAATTTAATTTAAGTTAACTCACTACGTAATGAAAACCAAATTTTTGAAGTACTCCTTGTTTTGGACAAGTATATACTCATAGTAGACCCTGCAAAATTTCGCGGACGGATAAGTTATTGGATTTGCTACTAATTTCTGCATAAATTTAGAAAATGCTACAGCTATACTATTAAACGCATTTCAAGAAACTCCAGAGCAAGCATATGTATGTCATACTTATTCTTTTCAATGTGGTTAAGGGAGCCAAAAAATTAGCGTTCTTAGGTAAAATCGAAAATTGTTTGCAACTTTTGGAATTTTGTGGAAAACCGGGTCACCGGGTCACCGGGTCACCGGGTCAAGGCTCAACCGGGTCACCGGGTCACCGGGTCAAGCCAAAGTGACCCGGTTCCATCACTGTTATGTATTATTAAAGATAGGTTGTCTAGTGTTAACGTGGCTTAGGTTAGATCTTATTAGCTGTGCTCTCCCACATAGCCGTTTCGACAAATGATGATGATTCAGGACGGGAATGAATTAATTAATTAATCTGGAATTAATTCGAATTAGCACGGAAAATTAATCTGGAAAAAACCCAGCCTTCTATTAGTAGGGGTTATCCCGGGGCCGTGTAGCGGGCTTCGGGCCCTGAGCCGGGGCCAAGCTGGCCCGGCCCCGTTTAGGCCCGGGCCCGGAAAATATTGTGTTGTCCCCCAAGGCTTTGGCCGAAGGCCTGGCCTGCTACCGGCCCGGTTTTAAAGACCGGGCCCACCGGGCCAACCGAGCTCAGTTTGTGAGTCAAGGACTTGCTGCGCTTTTAAATGACTGCGGGCTTTTAACCGAGCCTAGTAGCGGACCCTGGCTACGAAGTCCGGGCCTATGACCGTGTTATATAAGATCTAACTATAAATGTGTTAAAAAGCTTATACTTTGTTCCTATGCTTATAGTAACATGTTAGTTAATGCCAAGTAGTCGCATACATAGCATTGGCGACGAGTTTGCAGAACATTGAAAAGTTTTGGAAATGGGTGAAAGAACATTGGGACGTTTGGATCTATTTGACCCTGATTCAATTCAATGGGAATCTTATGTTGAGCAGATGGAAGAATACTCCATCGCTAATAACATTAGAGAGGAAAGAACCCAGAAGAAAATCACCAGTCCTCGACCGAACCACGTTGCACTGGCGACGAGACTTTTTCTGCTGTTTAGTCTAACATTGACCATTGGTGAAAGAATGTTAGGCAGGATTATTAATCCTTATGATTCCGAGTCTATGCAGTGGGAATCATGTGTGGAACAGCAAGGTTTGGCCAGAATAGGAAAAGGTGGTCAAAGCCAGAAAGTTCGTGCCAGTCAATGGACTACTCCCATAGTGAGTGTGGCCAAGCCGGACGACAGACATCCAAAAGACGCTTCGTTGGCTTGCTACACAGCCTATGGCAAGTCGTATAAGTTCCAAAAGGGAACTTTGGAATCCGTATGGATTCGTTCTCACCGTCCTAATTCGCCAAAATGGGTGGAAGGAAAGGTATATAAAGAGCAGTTAGGAAATCTTCTACGCAAGGTAGAAACACCGAACATTTTGGTTGTCCCCTCAGACGAAGTGGAACCTCCTCTTCCTGCCCAAGACCATGTCGCAGGTGCAGGACCATTGGATCCACCTGCGCCGCCTCCGGAGCGCTATCTGCAAAGACCACGCCGACGGCCCTTGACATTCATTCCCGGCACGGATTCTGGATTTTTCAGACCGGATTAAATTAGAGTGAAGAACAGGCCTCAAGCTTAACGGGAAGAAATGTTATATAAGATCTAACTATAAATGTGTTAAAAAGCTTATACTTTGTTCCTATGCTTATAGTAACATGTTAGTTAATGCCAAGTAGTCGCATACATAGCAGACCGGGCCCGGGGATTTAAAGCCGGGCCAAGGGGGCGGGCTCCGGGCTTTGATTGGGCTCCGGGCCTAGTAGTGGGCCCTGGGCCCGGCCCGGTCAATTTCTTATCGAAACCCTATCTATTAGTACAACTGTAGCAATCGAATTTACTACTAAATACGGTAGGGTGTACGGCAATTGAAGAATAGGAACAACGATGGCATGTACAACAGTAATTGCAGCAGTTGCAACAAATACTGCTTATTAAAAATCTATTAGTGAAACACTTATGTTCATTATAACAAAAGCAAGGTCCCCAAGGAACCGTGTCAAAATTATTTCGCATTATATGAAATAATTTACACGATTTGTACCCTATTGTATATACGAATTTTTCAATTCATTTATACGATTTTGACTGGACATTATACAAAACTTAAACGACTTTTTATACCGTGATTATTTGTCTAGTGTGGCAAATGTTAGCGTACAGGTGTTTGGGGTTTGCTTAATGCTAACACAAAAAGTGGATGTAGCAGTGTTTATATGTCTCAACTGCAATACCCAAAACGCCTCATTCATTCAAACGGCTAATACTAGCTTGCTTTGTATCTATTATGAAATGTAGCAGACAGCAGCTTTTTATGAAATACGAAGTCAAGCTTCAAAAGTCACAGTGAGAAAAACTTATACAATTTTTAGACAATTTCCAGGCCAAGAAAATACAATTTAGTTGGATGGTATATACGAGTTTCAATCGTATAAGGGGATCGTATATACAAAAGTTTTCGCATCTATTTTTGACACAGTTCCCAACTGCAAGGGCTATACTTACAAAGACATTTGCTAAAGCTGATGTCTTGTGACTTGCAAATTGCTAAAGGCACTCTTTGTGTTAATCAATGATTAGCTTTTGATTTAATTAACTTTCCTGAGTTTATGGATTAATTAGACTTTGATTAATGCTCAATTTTGCCTACCTAGCTGCATTCAGTCATTTTTTGGAAACTACATTTTGTACATTTTTTTGGCGTTCATGTTTTTCAGTGCGTTGTCTTAAATTTTTTCAACAGGATTCTTGTATTTGACTGGTTATTGTTTGAGTTACAATTATTATCTACAATTTGTACAAGCTGATCCAATGGCTTTGTGCGGCAAAATCCAGTTACGGCAACAAAAAGCTGCTCTAAAGTTGACTCGCAACCAGGGTTTTTTTGGTTTTCGGATTTGCGTCAACCTTGCGTCCCGCTAAATTTAAGTTGCGTCCCGTTAAGAAATTTTGCGTCCAGGCAGAAATCTTGTTTTAGCGTGTTTTTTAGTGCAAAAATTGTTTTATTTATAAAAATTTCGATAAATTCTTTAGTGCAAAGCTATTTAGACTATTTAGAAAGCTGATGCTGCTTAACGGTAATGCACGATTACAGGACTACCTACCAAGAATATAGATGCGTCCAACATACACGACGGGGGTCTGGGGGGCGGAGCCCCCCAGAAATTGAAGAATTTTTTTGAAATTACAGAATAATCCGTAATGGAAATGTTTAAAAAGAGTTTATTTGGCGTCTGTTGCAGAACTTAGTAATTTTCGATATATATATATATATATATATATATATATATATATATATATATATATATATATATTAGTGATGTGGATCGGATCGGATCGGCAGCCAAAGCAACCTACCGATCCGATCCGCAAACTGGACGGCGATCCGATCCGATCCGATCCGATCCAGCCCCGGATCGGGCCGATCCGATCCGATCCGGCCATAATTTTAAATTTCAATGTAGACACTTCAATTGCTGTATATACCTTTCCATTTCCTAGTATATGACAAAACTCTTGATCAAGCGTCGCATCTCAATCTTATTTAAAAATTTTTAAACCTCAGCTACAGAATAATGTGCACTCAGCATGGAAAAATGACTAATTGCTTTGTTTTCGGAGTTTAAAATCTAGTGAGAAGAGAGCTATACAAAACAGAAAACAAAGTGGACAAAATTAGGGTTTAGACCAAAAAAGGTGCGCACAAACTTTGGTCGCTTACTCCTACTTACGCCTAATCGTTTTCAAAACTCCAATTCCTACTTACGCCTAATTTTTTCTGTCAAAACTCACATTCCTACTTACGCCTAAAGAGCGTTTACGCAAAACTCGGATTCCTACTTACGCCTAAAATCTACAGTATCCATTTTCTGACTTTGTTCCAGAAGTTGTTTGACTTTTTCTTAGGATGAATTTACGTTTGCTTATATGAACTAAATAGCAATTTTGCGGCTCACCTTTATTTATTAAAAATAAATTTCAATTTTTTCCAGAAAAATTAACAAACAAATTGAAGTATTTTAGCACACCCGAAATGTTTCTAAATTTTAAAATAAGGACATAATTTTTCAGGATCTAGCAAACAGTTTGGATGAGGAGTTTGTTTTCTTGGAACTTCAGCAAAACTTAGCTCAAAACTTAACCAATTTAGCTCAAATTTTGTATAGAAGCTTCCCAACTATTACCTACATAACTGATCATACAATCTGAAGTTTTAAAAATATTTAGGTATCTTGCTGAAACGTTGTATCCAGGGGTTTTCTGGATCATAGAACACTAATTTTAAATTAGTTTTTTTGATTTAACATTTAGTTAGTTCAGTATAAGCATAAATCTTATGCTTACAACATTAGCTTATACAGAACAGCCACTGTTATATATACTCTCCAATGATAAAATGGGACCATAAATGCATAGACATGTCTTTGAATGCATGTGCAATATCCCTAGTTTTAAGTTAAATGTATAGCTGATAAAAGATTATTTCTCAAAATGTTACATTGAATTTTAAATAAAGATTTTATATTAATTATATATTTCCACCCATTAGCAATAGTATATATGTGGAAGTCATATTGGATTTTCAGGCAAATCTGATTTGTCTGAACATTCATTTCAGTCAAACTGGGTTTGACCTTCAAATTGAATCTACCATTGTGTGAAGCCATAAAAATCCAGTTTGACTGAACTGAATTGAGTCAAATCCAATTTGACGTTTTCTGTTTCAGTCAAACCGAAATTCAATGTGAATGTTAATCTTTACGGCAGAGATTATTAAACTTCTATTTGATTTCTACAACGGCTCTATAGAATCAAAGGAAATTGCCGCCTATAATAATAACACGATTATTTTTGTATAAAGGCGGCGTTTTCCTTTGATCTTTTCGTGTGTTTTCATAGGTATTTTTTCAAGCATTTTCAGGTGTTCGTACAAGAAGAAAAAATTCTCAGCATCATCGATTCTACCAGAAAACCATAAAAAATTTAAAAAGTTTTGAAATTTAAGGTGGTGATTCCCTTTGGTCACATAAAGTTTGCACCATTATTACTCATTCATTACTTGGAGTTAAGACGCCATTTTTATATCAAAATGTAGCTTGACATTTTCTCTTTTTAATGTATGTCATGAAACTAATGTTCCTTTTCTAAAATATTTTAAACACATTTTAGAAGAAGTATAATTTTCCAGAATTTTTGCAGACTCAAGTGAATTTTTTCGCGAGACATCGGTTATATCATTCGATACCTCCATCAAATAGCTGGGGACGATTTTTTATTTATTGTGAAATCGCTCTTCGTTATAGAGAAATAAGCTGACATGTGTGTGTAACCTGTATTTTGCCTAGTTTTTCCAAATTTGTCGAGCGATTACTATAGCTAGAAAGCAGCAATCGGGGCAACTAAAAAAATCGTCCCTGGGTATGTTTGTGCAGAACACATTTGTTCAGTAGCAGCCCTTTAACTTGCATGATGAATGCTCCACAATCTTTGGAAAAAATTGGTCGTGTTTTTGCAAAAACTACATTTTTTATGATAGCAGCCTACAGGATAGCAGTTGGAAGACGATCATGCGTCGGATAATTTGTCCCTGTGAGACCTTTAGATCGACATACTTAGTTTGATTTTACAGCTTGCGTAGTTCAAGAAATGTTGGATTATTTGATATCTGCAAAAATGACAAGTTTTCGACGCCAAAACAAGAAAATCGGCTATATCTCACGGTAGAGAAAAGCTAGAAACTTGCTTTAAAAAGCAAAAATGTGAAGCTTAATGAGATCTTTCGAATGCATATAGTCATATCTGTATAGCTGCTGCCAAACGTTCAGAAATTGGGAAAAACCACTCTGACCGGAAATCTCGAATTTTTGAGTCGGGATTGCGCGGGGGGTGTTAGAACGCTAAAAGAACTTATTTCGGAAAGTTTCATCAAATTTCATCTTGATTTACGCCGCCAAATAACAATATGTGCCCAAAAGGAATCACCACCTTAAAAAATTCAAGTTTTCTAGCTTTGGAAAAGCTTTCTAACACCCACTCAAGCGTTAATTTTACTGGAAGTGAAATCCGGTCTATAAAGAGGAGACTATCAATTATAAATTTAACTTTGAGATTTGGCTTTAGCTTTGTATTAATAATAAAAGGTCAACAATCTCTTTGCACTAAAGATAAACATTCACATTGAATTTCGGTTTGACTGAAACAGTAAACGTCAAATTGGATTTGACTCAATTCAGTTCAGTCAAACTGGACTTTTATGACTTCAAACAATGGGAGATTCAATCGGAAGGTCAAATCCAGTTTGACTGAAATGAATGTTCAGACAAATCAGATTTGTCTGAAAATCCAATTTGACTTCCACATATGTTGTAATGTTGTAAGCAATAGTACAAAGTCTGCACGGTAACAAGTGGATTACGGTAGAGCTTTCGTTTTAGGTGTAAGTAGGAATTGGAGTTTTGAGCTTTAGGGGTAAAACTGGTAAAAGTAGGATTTTGAGTTTTGTTATCTCTAGGCGGAAACATCAAACGTTAGGCGTAAGTAGGATAGGTGTAAGTAGGATACACGCTTTGGTCGACTGTTGTAAGCTTAAGTATATATTTTTATAGTTTTATATATTTATAAGCAATGTATATTTTTTATAAATTTTTAAAATGATTCAGAAATAGAGTCATTGAAAATCAAGAAAAACCAGAAATTCAGGTTTTATTCACAGAAAATCTAAAATTATTCAATGATTTGCTAAAATTTATGCGCATTGAAAATTTTGTATCCGTGGTTCCGTGGTCAAAGATGATTCCGCCGCATTTGCTCTTACAACCTTTTCACCTGACTTACAAAATCCACTCCAGTTACCAGAATTTTAGTTGTTTTCTGGTTTTCGTAGTTTGCGAATATTGACCTTTTTAAATAACCTTTAAATAACGAATATAAACTTTTTTAATAATAAATAATAATATGGTTACCAGTTAAAAGCTCTTGACGAACTGAACACGTTGTGTAATGCAATCAATGTCATAAACGCATTCCATTCTCGAATTAACGAAAACAGGACTTTCGGACTTAAATGTTTTCAATTACCCACACCTATGCGAAATTACCCGAAAAAGGTCTTCAAGAGCTGAACCTTGCGTAATACAACTAGATCCCAGAAATGCGCCCTGTTCACGGAATTCACAAAAATTTCCCTATCTATAAGCAGTGAATTCCGAGAAATTGGTACATTTTCAGGTATTGGTTCTAGCTCATCAAGTCATCATCAATAGCTTTCAAATAACCATACAATTCAAATGGAGATGCAAAACATGCAGCTGGAACAACTTTAGTCGATCATGGAAACAAAACTTTGAATGCGCTAAAATTTTGGAGAAATTTAATATTTCAACTAATTACTATATATATATGCTTTTAAACATACGAGAATAAGTACATTCTCAGCGGCACTGAATTTAAAAGCGGAGTAGACTGTCCAAAAATTAATTAACAGAAAATATTAGAGCTCAATACCGTTTAATGGTTTTTATGTGTACACATTAAACATTTATTTACCCAGAGCAAGAAATAAGAAAACTCAACAACTGCATATTCGACATTTGAATAAAATTCAGATTTCGATTCAGATTCGAAGAAAATTGGCAATGTAATGTAAAAATTGGTACAAATTTCCAAATTTTGCCTGACTTGCCGGATCGGCGATCCGGGAAAATTAAGCCGATCCGATCCGACCGATCCGATCCGAAAATTTGTCGATCCGATCCGATCCGATCCGACCCCGGATCGGTCGATCCGATCCGATCCGCCGATCCGATCCACATCACTAATATATATATATATATATATATATATATATATATATATATATATATATATATATATATATATATATTATTTTTTGACACACATTATTCCGATATTTCAATGTTAGTTAAACTAATTGAAGTATTAAAAATTTATGAAATATTTAGGAATATCATTGAGAAGAAAGGTAGCAAACATTAAAACATATATTCGGTTTCGCAAACATTGACAACTGGTGATCCTTAATAGCAGGATTATTGCAAACGAGCACCGGGAGGTCTGGGGGGCGGAGCCCCCCAGAAGTTGGAGATTTTTCGAAATTACGGATTAAATCCGTTGTGGAAATGTTTAAAAAGATTATTTGGCAACTGTTACATCTATTCTAACTAAAGCTCCTAACGCTAATGCATTTTTTGTGTTAATTGCATCTGTGAATTCTTGAATTTTGAATAAACTCAGTATAAAGTCAATAGAGAAGCGTGTATGCCCCAGGCAGCGTTATTCAACTGCAAAACAGTGAAGCATTTGTAAATACTATTAACGTTAGTTACAATAAATGGATAGTGAATTGCTCGTACATAGGTCTTTTGTATTTGAAAATTTCAGAAAAATGGTAATCTGCATTATTTTAAGTTGCCATTTGTGTATTTTTTGCGAAAAACGTTTTTTAGAAGAACCAAAAAATTTGGATATTCTGCTTCTGCTACAGTTACAAATTTTGTTAATTTCGGGGTTTTACTTTAGTACTAATCTTGATCCTGCCTGACCTGTTGAATGAGAACAATATAAATGTATAAATATATATAAATGTATATAAATGCACCTAGTAATCTCTATGTATTTATTGACGTGAAATTCATGAGTTCGAAAAAATCTGATAAATATGGATGCAGGTGGACAACAACTTAACAAATAACATTGAGTAACATTGAGACATGACCTTGAACCTTGGCATTCCATGACAAAGTGGGAAACACCGGGGGTCTGGGGCAGAGCCCCCAGGACCCGAAAAATTTTTGGAAAAAACGGAAAAATTGGTACTGGAAACATTTAAAGTTTTTACTCTTACAAAAGTGAATTTTCTCCCGAAATAATGTTGCGTCTAGCTTGCGTCCCGCTAAAATTTCATTGCGTCCAGATAAGAAACTTTGCGTCCAGACGCACATCTGGACGCAAAAAAACCCTGCTCGCAACTCGTCAGTAATTATCTTTGTCCAAACTTTGTCAACTTTTTGGCCAACATTTTCGCTGTTAACTTATGGTTGCAGTCAATCCGCAAGTTCTATGTAGTCCAAATCCGGAACATTTCAATTGAATCTCATTCTACCGTTCAAAGAAAGAGTGACGGATTACTTTAATTTTATATAGCCTCCGGCAATCTTTACCTTATTACAACTAAGGGGGCTCAACAGCTACTGGCTCTTTTATGGGCAAACTTGTTTTTAAGTCTTTAATATTTCCTAAATATAGAAGCTCAAATTTTCAAACATCATGGTCTGTCAGTAAGTAAACTTAAGCCCGGTTCGATTGTGCCTGGGTTGCTCAATCGGTAGAACGTTGGTCTAGATCGCCATAGGTTGTGGGTTAGATTCCTACCTCAGGCCCGAATTTTTCGGGTCGGAGGTGCTGTAGTGACACATCTTAGTTTCGTTCGATCTTTCAGTGTAGACTTTGCAGATATTAAGTATTAGCTCAGATCTATAGGCGAGGCAAGGGGCTTTTGCTCTTAAAAATCTTCTAACTTTTGAATGCTTCCCTGTTTTCTCTTCTACAAGGAGTTGAACAATTAGTCCACTGTTTGCAAGCCATTAGCACCGGATATCAAAAGTCCCATTTTAGCCAAAGGGGGGTACTTCTTATCGACTTTCTCTCTCTCATCTTAGCAGCAAAGTTTTCGAAAACAGTTCCCAAGTTAGTAGATTCTAGTGAACACCTACGTATCCAAGGTATATACCACTTTTAGTGTCTCCATATTATGCTGCTGCGTTGGTAGAAAATATTTGGTTGTTGAATTGATAAATAGGTTCTATCAAAGAAGATATTTTAGACCCCCGGCACAGATAAGTAGTAGGTGTATAGGATAACATTTGTGAATAATGCTGGCTTTAGGTTTTAGTTTTCACTGCATAGAATTTTTCTCTCTTCAACTACTCACTTTTGTTTGTATTGTTTGGAATAAGTGTACCTGAATAATCGCCTTGAATTTAGCAAAGTTCCTTTCGGATAAATAAGAATTATAGGCTTAATTTGTCACCGCTGTATTAATATGGAAGTTATCCTGTGCAAATAGCTTAATATCTAAAATTGATAAAGTTTGATAAAATAATTTTGATGAAATGCTTGTAGCTGGCTTTAGGCTGCCTGCTATGGTTGATTAAGAATGAACCAATTAACTTAATATTATCGTCTGAAGGTAAAGTTTCGTTTGCTGTTAAGAGTCGTTTTAAATAGAAAGTATTTGCTTATATGGCGGGACATTTCTGACCTTTTCAGAGACCATAACATTAATTAGTCCTACAGGTTAAACTCAGGTTTTCTCTGGTTTTGCTTGTTGGTTGATTTCGCCTTGATAGCAGTTAAATGGGCGAAAATTTTGTTCTGTCATATGTGCAGTAGTTCAGTCTGTAGCAAATGCCAATGTGTAATAACTATGCAAGATGATAGTCGATATCTTGATAGTATCGACATCTGAGAGAACTTAGGGCGTTTGAAATTGTGTTCGATTGACTGGATAAATCGGATTATATCAGATTGGACTGTTTCTATCCGTTTTCCTTGGAAAACGTTTGGCCAAAAATTCGCTCCCAAAACTCCCTTCTCTGTCAAACTATCGTCTCAATTCTGCAGTAGTACACAAAATGCTGCTCAAAACGACGTTCAAAGCAAAACCCTAATTTGTTGGTAGATTATTGGGGGAAATTTGGTATCCGGTTAGCGGATGGGCAGTGAAAAACGGCTGCAGAAATCCCCCTCGCTTTGATGGAACGGGAAGAGATTGAGGTTAGGATTTTTGTCCTAATTAACCATTTTCCATTTCTATGAGATAAACCAGTTAAAAAGTTAGGATTAACTCAATCCGTTTCACTCAAAGTGTCAGAAGAGCTTAAACAGTTCGTTTTAACTCGTCTGCGAGTTAAAATTTAAAATTAAAAGTTAAGTTAAAATTAAAATGTTAAAAATTAAAGTTAAAATGTCTTGCTGTAACGCCCACTGATAGGTCTTTTGCAACCTGATTCGCTCACCCAAACCTAATGACATTTATTCCTATGCCCAACTCACATGTCCTCAGACGGATGCAAGGGATCAACAACTTTGTGTTATTATGTTGCCAAAGTTTTTTGATAAATAAAAACTGATTGTTCCTTATTCCGACTGCCTTCCCAATCAAGGAACTGCAGCGTATCCTAGTTGTATCATAGTTGCACTGTAAGGAAAAGCTACCAGTAGCTCGTAGTAGTCAACAACAGACAGACTTGTTTTCAATAAATGCTAAATTGTTTCACGTAAACTTTGCTATGAAAACTGCTATAATATTTTGTAAAGCGGCTGTTTTTGTATCCTTCATATGAGTTGCGTGTGGTGAGTACATAGCCGTTGTCACTTTCTTTTTGTGTTCATACATAATAAACTCCGAAGGGTTGAAATTCAGTGCAATAAACCATTCTCA
The DNA here is from genome assembly GCA_030248195.1 of Trissonchulus latispiculum. Lineage (NCBI taxonomy): Eukaryota > Metazoa > Nematoda > Enoplea > Enoplida > Ironidae > Trissonchulus > Trissonchulus latispiculum. The sequence goes on along the minus strand of JASAND010026242.1, from coordinate 76,819 downwards.
ACGTCCGCGGACGAGGCTCAGTGGTAGAGCGTTCTTAGTTATGATCCAAAGCTAGGTTGTTCGATCCTCGATATTTTTCTTCGCATTTTCCCATCCTGAATTCATCCTTTCATATAAACATAAAGATTCGATGCAGACATGTGCAGGAGGGGAAGTTCTGGGGGGGTGAGCCGGTTTTTTGCCCAAAAAACCGGAAAAATCCGTATTCTGGTACCCCTCTGGGGGTGAGCTCCAGGTCTGGGGGGTGAAACCCCCCCCCCCCACCAACCCCCCCCAAGCACATGTATGGTTCGATCTAAAACAACAATAAACAGTCGCTTAATAAAAATAGTTCACTATTTGTTTAAATTCAACGCTTCGACTCTTTGCACGCTTCCATTTTCCATAATTTTTTGTTTACACAGTTTTGTTTAAAGTAGCAGTCAAGTAAAGGCGTAATACTTATCCTCTTTTATACCTATAATCTTCTAAATGTCATATCACTTGAATGCAGTGAATAACTATGAATTACCAATAAATCAGATCATAAGCCCTCATTCGATGTATCATAGAAAAACTTCCTTAGGTCTTTCGTGCTGGCTGCAGGTACATTTTCAGCTGACAGATGAAACTGGTAACTTTGGATCATAAAAATGAAAAGCTGTCATCATGAGCTAGATAAAGATTAACGTAGCAGTTTTCTGGGTGGCAAAGTCTTCAAAGTTAATGTTAAATTGACCTTTTTCGGTTCGCCCCACTCCAGATAGTGTTGCAGCCGGTTAGGAGTAGTGTCAGCTTAGTGTTGAATCTACTTTTTGATTGGACGAGAGCATTGCTGACGGCAAATAATTGTCTTCACAATTAATTACCCGAGGCGTTTAACAAGGCTGCAGATTTGTATATTTCGATCTCAGGCTATTTATGTGATGAACACACTTCGTCGAACCTCGCCTGAGTTGGCCATCACTTAGCTTACCTGACGGGGGGAAGATTGGGAAAGCAGAAATGTGCTAGAACAGGATTTAACTCTAGCTGTAGTGGTGAACTAAAAAGAATAAACTAGTAGTAAGAACTAGAAAAGTAGAAGCTACTACTTGTAGTGAGTGAAAAACTATTCGGCTACGGAAGTTCGGGTGAATTAGTTCACTGTTGGAAAGTGAACTGTTTTGGCTGGAAGTGGAAAAGCACAAATGTTTTTTCAATAAATCCAGTAGCGAAAACAAATAAAAAATGAAAATGTTTTCAGTTTTCACTGTCATCGAACTTTAGGCTAAATAAATTAATCTAACAACACGAGTAATGCTTAAAGATTTGTATCCCCAGAAATCTGCTTGGATAAAAATCTGCATCGTATTTTATGCTTCCTAAAAGAAACCTCAATTTTATTTGAACAGCGCTGATTTGCGTGGGGGTTTTTCCGTGCCTGATAAAATAATCCAAAGTCGACATGTTTTCTCATTTGATATATGATTATTTATTTACTAGAAATTGTGTTTTAATTAGCGGCCTTTCTAACTTGTATTTTTTTGTATTTGTATTTTGTATTTTCATACTTTTTATCGACATAATAGATACTTTTGTTTAGCATATCCATTTATGTTAGTTTTTTTGGGAAAAGAACTACTAAGACCTCTTTTCGGTAGGTACAGAACACTAGAACAGACAGACAACGTTTGGTAATTCGAAGAAGTTCCCACTTTAAATGTTTCTTCGCTGAATGTGGTGTTGCCTCATCGCCCGAACCATGTTTTAGGCCAAAATTGTGGCAGAAATTTTTAAAATCTAGAACTTTGTCAATGCTTGGCTCCCCGACAAATTTTCCTCGCGCGCATGTGGAACGAATCTGCTGATTTTTATCTCGCCTAGAGGCAAGATATTTGTAATCGAATGAGTCTCATTATACCGCCGGAGGCGGTATACTTGTAATGGGTTGACCCATCTGAATTCCTATATTTATTCCTGCTGGAGCAGTAATGTATAAAAAGGAAATTAGTATGTTCATTGTAGGGTGAGCCACTTCTCTTTTCAGAAACCCTATCTTCAACATAGGGCTAACTTAGGGCCGGGTTTTTTTGGGTGAGATTATGCAAATTAGGTTTTGCAACCACTATTTAAGCAGTCGCACAGGCTGCCTTCGCGCAGTCTTCGGCTGTCAGTAACCTGAACGGTTGCATGTTTTTGAACACCAGTGTGGCTTGGGAGCTACACAGAGGTCTAATAGGTAGTTACGTAAGGCTCACCATTCACCAACGAGAATAGACCTACTGAGAGGCTACACTCGCCGAAATTTAGCAGCTGAAGTTCAGCGAAGGAGGATGAAAATAGGAACAACAAAAACAAGAACGCTGTTACAGATGGGTACTAAACTGGAAAATTAGAATAAGAAGTTTTGTTCAAGATGCCAGTGTGAGTATACTACACGTTGAAAGTGGTCACATTTGTGAGGGGTTTATGCTCCTAAGTTTACCACATCCAATTACATTAAACTTAAGCTCGAGCCACTGCTTGGAAGCCGTACCTAAATAGAGCTCACTGAAGTGATCAATTAATGAGGGGGTTAGGCGATTGTATGTCATACATATATGGAATATTATGAAGAGCAATAGTAATTAATTCGAAGTCGAAAACTACGTAAGTGAAATCGAAAGAAATCACCAAGTGATGTCGCTTGCAACTTAACTTAACTCTAGCTTAATTAATTTGTTGTTGATTAATAACAGGTCTGCAAAGGAATATTGCCCCTTTTGGGCCTACTTGTTTGCATGTAAATTGCTTGGCGCGGAGGATTTCCGTCCTATCTTCAACACATGTCCTTGTTACGCAGGTTTTTTTGTTAAGTCTATTAGACAGGGTGCGTCTTTCATAGTGATTCTGGAGGCTAACCCATGCATCTTTCGCAGTAGTTGCATTTTTAACCAGAAATATTTGACTGTCCTCTAAACCCAAAACGATGGTTGCCAGAGCCTTGTTCTCCTTCTTTCTGAACTCTCGAATTTGAGCCGGAGTAGGATTTTCCTGTAATATTTCAGTCCCTTCCGCAAACCCCCATAAGTCCTTTTCAACCAACACCATGCGCATTTTAAATTTCCATGTCGGGTAGTTTTGACCATCAAAACGATCAATGGCAAGGTGACTTTTGGACTTATCCCCCATAACCCCGCTGTAGGCGACGATATGGCAAAAGAGGTAACCAAGGACTGTACACCACAATGTCCAGAAATCCAAACCAGGTATGAAGTTCATAGGCCGTGATCTGGGCCCATAACCTTTTAATGTGAGTCCAAAAGAAAGCAGACTCAACAGTACAGCAGTTTTACTATAACTAACTAAATCACCAGATCTGCAGTTACTTTTCAATGTACTGGAGTTGATCTTGCTCAAGACATAACTCGACTACTAATTTTAATACATCTCAACCCAGTTTTTAAACTCAACCCTGTTATTTCAACCCGAATTAATTCAACCCGATTTTGATAACACCGCGGTCAAAGGTCAAGGGCAACCAATCTCAACTACGGGCTGAGGTTTCAACGCGGGTTGAGACGCTTGATAACATCGGCCCCAGGCGAACTCTCATATCAGATTTATCAATCTTTCCAATACCTGCTTCCCTTGTAGGGCGATCAAGTTACGCTTCGACTGCACATAACGATAAAAGTTACACTTAAACTGTATACATTTTCTGACGTCGTCCTGCATGGTGGGTCGGTATACTTGGTGTGACTTTGAAAATTGTCGCATGCACAAAACAGTATGCAGATTATTCGTTAAGGTTTCGTCAAGGTAAGCAAACAACGACACAAAATCAAGAATTTCACGGGCGCTAACCAGCTTTCCCCCCTTTTTTCATCTTAGCCAATCTTTTGGACTGTTTTTATCATCCATCTTTCCTGCATTTTGCTCATCTCCCAACCCCTTATCACTCATATCCAAGTCAAAATGTCAGACTATCTCTGTAGGTACAGACTGTGCCAAGCTTAAGGCTAAGGTTTGCCCGTTAGGCTAACTTGATTTCCTGTTAAAGCCTTAAAAACATTCCCTAATTCCATTATGAGATAAGCTGTCCGCCTAGCGTTTCTTCTTGCCACAACTGTTGATCCCCCTTGAACTCTTCAAAACATTAAACGGAACCTTTTAGCCGACTCAGGGCTGCGTAGTTTGTGTTTTTGAATTCCAAAAAACTAAACTTCTTTATTTCAGTTGCAAAGCAAACATGACCACTACTGCAGTTAAGACTTACATTCGTCTTCTCAAACCACATAACATTTTGTTTTGCAGGACGGTTTAAAACGGCCAAAACATTTCAACACACGTAAAGCTAAGCTATCTCGTAAGCTTAACTCAGTATGTTTAATCTAAATAAAGAATAAAACTTATTTTGATAAAATGTTGTCTCGAATTCTCAAATTCGGGTTCTGTGAATCCAGAAACGGATAATTAGGAACTGGTTTGCTTTGACGATTAAATAATATGAGGAAGCTAAGCTTAGTATCATGCTGTAGCGCTTCTACCAGCGCTGATGACCCAAGAGAAAACCGACGACAAAGCGAGACGCGAGGTGGGAGGCGCTCTTGTACCGACGAAACCAGAACCTATCAGAGAGAAGGGATGAGGGAGATTCAGCTTTTCATTCAGGACCGAAAGTAAAGAATTAACCCGACCGGGTTCGAACCACGGCCCTTCTTCTTGCAAGTCAGACGCTCTTAGCACTACACCAACATCAGCTGAACTCCCACATCAGGCTTCTCAATCTTTCCTATGCCTGCTTCCCTTACAGTGCAAGTGCAAAATTCAGTGACAGAAATATAAAAATTTGGCTTCGTCAGGATTCGAACCACTTCTACTACAGCTTCTACTACTTCTTCTACTCCTACTACAAACTACCGCCATCACATTACTACCTGTATTTTTCAAATTTGTAGTTTATTTGATCTAGAAGTGAATCTGGGCTCTAGTGTTGTTCACCGGCCCAATTTTTCTTGTGCCGGCCGGCCTGTGCCACTTTCTGTCGACTATCCAAAATACAAGTAAAAATATAAGATATTTGATAGTTTTCAAAGTAGATTTTCATGGCGATAAGCCGGCCGGCCGGCAGCCCCGTACTTGACCGGCCAGTTGTGACTGGCTGGCCGGCCGGCCTGAATCTGACCGGCATTCCTTTTCTGTGCCGATGTGAACAGACATGCGCAGGAGGGGAAATTTGGGGGGAGGGGGGGTGAAGGGGGGCCGAAGGCCGCCGAAAAATCGGATTTTTCAGGTGTTTTACCGGAAAAATCCGGATTCTGGGGGGGGGGGGGTGAGGGATGCCTCTGGAAGGTGTACTCAGGTCGGGGGGGGGGGGGGTACCCCCCAACCCCCCCCCCCCCAGCACACGTATGATGGATGTGAACCGACCGGCCGACAGGCCCACTTTGTACCTGGACAGGGCCATGCGGTCTGGACAGGGCTGGCGCACAACACTGATGGGCTCCCTTTTGCCTAACTGTAGTTTGGAAGCCAAAATTTGTGGTATACTATATTGCTGTAATAGTTGACAATATCATAAAGTTATGATTCATAACCATAGATTCGTTCTCGTACTTGAGAATATCGTAACGACTACAAACATCGAACTTATATACCTATTATCATTATCGTTATTATCATTATACTTATTAAAAGCATATGTGAGTTAAGTTGTTGCCTCCCTTCACATATTATGCAATTGCAAACACCTTGTCAAATTGCATCTATTGATTTAGCCTTTTTGTCCTTTTCTTCGCAATTTTTGTCTTTTGAAAATGTTTTATAGTTTGGCATTTTACAACAAATAATATTTAAGGGTGTTTTTCAGCAAAACAGTTCTGGATAAAGTATTTTTGGCTGTTTTCATACATTTTAGTCAAATTCTTTTGCTGTTGTGGAAGCGTAATTACGGGAACCTATTCACTTGTACACGGAAACTAAGACATGAGTTTTTTTATGATCTCTCTCTAGTAAGGCAATTTGACAATTTTCATTGAAATTATTCTGCATAGTTTGAAGTTGTAAACATAATATACATATGTATGGGGAAAGTTTATTATAAATCTGCCATGTATAAATTATAGACGAATGTAACTAAATATTGCTAACAAAAACCAGCGTAGTTGCATAATGTAGAAACAGGAAATCAGAATCGAAATAGGAAATCGAAATAGCAAATTATTTCTTCCAATTGGCCCCAATTTCAAAGCAATTTTCCATCATCATTGGAAATTTTATTCGAAACCATTATAGAAATTTCGTCGTTCTGTAAATCTGTTTGGGCAGTGTTCAGCTAGAATTAGTTCACTCAGTTCTAAATTAATTGTTTTCCAAGTTGAATAAAATTTTGCGGGGAAGTCTAGTTGAACTGTCTTTTTCATTTTAGTTTTTAAGCATAACTTTATTTTTATTTTCAAATAATGTCATTGTCAACTAACTAGCGCAGACTTGAGGCGTGCGGTATGTCTTAACTCCGAAAATGACAAATTGTGATGTAGCTGTGAAAGCGAGGAATAAATAATTCAGCTTAATCAGAAGCAATATCGACTTCTGTCAATCATTTTGCTGTTTATAAATTCTTAGTTTGTAACCTCAATGGTAGGACAAAGTCAAAGCCAGGTTTTTAGCTTAAGACTGTTCTAAAAACGACTAAAGGTTTGTGAACTTGATATTACAATATATTTAAGTGTCGGTGAGCTAGAGGTTTCACAAACATTGTGGCCACATCCAACCCTCACGTGGTGGTTTTGTTAAATTAATTGATTGATTGAATGATTGATTGATTGATCGATTGATCGATTGATTGATTGACTGATTGATTGATTGATTGATTGATTGACTGATTGATTTATCGATCGATCGATCGATCGCATTGATTGATTGACTGATTGATTGATCGATTGATTGATTGACTGATTGATTGATTGATTGATTGATTGATTGATTGATTGATTGACTGATTGATTGATCGATCGATTGATTGATTGATTGACTGATTGATTGATTGATTGATTGATTGATTGATTGATTGTATGAATGAATGATCTGCTTGATTAAATCGTCACTGGCAGCAGAGCGTCTGATGAGACACATGCATGGCACTAACCCACTCACAAAGTTTTCATTGGCAACTAAATATTCGTTTGTCCTCAACCTAATTGAATATGACGCAAAGCTTAATCGTTTTAGGGCAACTGCAGACAGTTTTTTCCTTCCATTGACGGCTCTTTCTATGTTGGGCACAATTCTTAGCTTTTCGCCGTTCCGTTTTCCTTTCTATAGAACTGTTTATTTCCGTATTTTGCAGTAACAGCCACAACAGCACAAAGTCGAAATTGGGTTACAGTTTAAGCATAGCTTATTCCAACTAAGTTTTCATTCAAATATTTTATTAATAAATTTAAAAGTTACATACGTTACATCTGAAAGGGTTCCATTCAAACAGATGGTGGTCTGTAAAATTCCACTGACTAAACCAGAGAGTATATAAGAGGGGTATAAGATATACATATATATATATATATATATATATATATATATATATATAAATATATATATAAGATGTATATAGTATAAGATATATGAGAAGAGTAGAAAAGGGGACAATTTGACATTTTTGTCAAAATAATGGATACAATTTTCACCCATTCCTAGCTAGGTAAAGGTAGGCTGGAATGCGGCAGAGGCAAAAGTCCTTTCCTTTTATCTCTGCTACTTCTGCTGTGTTAGTGACACCTTTAGTCTCAGGTGGCACCCATCTAAGACTTCTGGGACCTATCAGAGAATTTTTTATAGGAACGTATCATCTTTCTGCCTTCATCAAGCAGAAGACCATCTATCTAAAATAGTGGAAAAAAGTTTTTTAATGAATTTTCGGCTTTTGCCTTCTGTGGAAAAATATTGCTTCAGAACTGTTCCATTCAGGGTTCTATGGATTTCAATGTATGCTGAAAACGAGAAGGGAGGGTATGTGGGACTCCGCCTCGAAGCCAAAATCCGACCTCGCACACTGAAGATTATTCTCATACGATTAAGATTAGGATTATTATGATTATGATTATTATTATCAAGATTATTATTATTATTATTATTATTATTATTACTAAAGATTATGATTATACTAATGCTTCAATTTCTGTCCTTGCATGAACTAAACAATTATTTTCTTCGCCGTTTACTCACACGGTTCCAAAACACTCTTAATTTTTATTAATATGTTTTGCTGAATTTTGCGGTTTAAAGCACTTTAAAGCACTAGGAATTGTGAGAATATCCTACATTGGCGGAAGCTGCTAAATGAAAAACTGTCGGAAACTGTAATTCTTAAAAATCACAACAAGTATTAGCTACTTATACCGAAATGATATTTTGCAAATTGCTGTTTGTAGCGAAGTGTTCTTGTTTCGAAAGTCGGTCAGAAACCATTAATTGTAAATGAAAACAACAATTTGCAAACAATCTCTCCTCTGGAAATGTACAATTTTAGCATTCACATTATCTGCGTACTCTTTAAAAAGTTTAAACGAATGAATTCGCTAGAGTGAAGATAATAAGAGTATGGCTCTCCTGCTTACTATAACAGCTGATTTGTTACTCAAAACCTAACACTTACTTTAGTTACGTAGTTCCTACTAAACTTACTACTTGCCCACCTTACTACGCCCATCAAGCTACTGACTAGTACAAACTTATTTCCGCGAAGTAGAGTTTTATTTGATTTAAATGTGTTTCCTAAAATAACGTTTTAATCCAAGTTTCAGTCATTGTAGATTAATAGGTCCTAAAAGCTTCTGGAAGAAACATCCACATGTTTCTTTTATTCGCATTTGTTTTTCGGTATTTTAATTCACGATTTCTTTCAACCATTGTCTTAAATAAGTTCCTAAATAAAGCAGTTCTTATTTCGGGTGATAATAATCTTAACGAGTTTCTGCCAGCTGCAGAAACTTTTCGCAGAGAGTTGATTTAAGCAATATTTTCCACACACTTACACTTAGTTTGTCTTTGGGAGTCCAAAAGGTATTCTATTTCCACTATTCAATTCTTATATAGTAATTAATAGCAGATGATAACAAATTGTTAATAGCAGGGAATTAGTAAATAACTAAACAGCGAAATTATAATTATTATGCAAATATTTATTGTCGATTTTGCAACTAACTATAGACATTTCTAGTAGTTTTCGCAGTAGTAAAATATTTTTAGTTTTTTTCAATAGAGTGTGCAAACTGCTTGTACCATGAGCACAAATTAGCGTAAGTTGTCGTAAAATTAACGTTAATATATAGTAATACAAATTGTTAGACTATGGAGAAATAACTAACCACATAACATTACGCTTATTCGAAAACACATCACTCAACCAGTTAGTATATATAGTCCTAGTGCTTGATGGAACAGATCTAGCTTGATCATTCAACACAAATTATTGTCTATTTAGAATTGCAAGCAAAATTTCTAAATCTTCTCAATTTTTTCAATAAATTTTAACAAAATCCCCTAAAATATTCCATCGACGCCAGAGCTGTTTGAAGTCTAAAAAACCAACATTTTTGGGTAATTTTTTTGCTTGCCCCTTGCCATTTTTAACCGTTATCCCTGGCTGCTGCATGCGGCGGGTTTGCAGCAAACCATTAGCTCCCTCCCTACCATGAACACATCAGAATTAATCTAATGTGGAAAGAATGTTTTTCTGCAGATTAAGATTGCAGATTGCAGATTAACAGAAAGATTAAGTCCGTAAGGTCAACTTAATTCTAATCCCTTCCCTTAGGGCACTTTGAGGACATTAGCGAAGGATCATCTATATTTGGAAAGGAAGGAGTGTTAAGAAAAACGGTAGTTTCAATGTAGTCCCAGCAGCTAAAGGTCAGCTAGTCAACCAATAAGTTTCTACATAGCATTTTCATTGGTTGTTGCCAGACTTCTCTGTATCTATGACGTTTTTGACTGTGTATTAAACGTAAATATTCGGTATATTTGGAAGTAGACGACAGCCAGTCAGATTACGATAACCCTTCATATAGGCAAGGCAACAGGAAAGCAGTTTTTTGTGGCGCGTCCGTACGCAGTCAGAAGTCGTAGCTCTTTTTTAATACTTTTACTACTTTTTTCTTGTTTTAACTCTTAGTTTTTGGTTCAACAGACTTTGTAGAAAAGCTACATTTGATCTAGCTTTGTGTTTAGGTTGAACATTGTATTCATTTCAAAATCACTATATTAAAAATCGGGAAGGTATGAACTTTTAAGTTCACCTTTCTAGTTTTTCCTTTTTTGTTTTTCATGCAGTGGTCTCTATCAGAGTGAACTAACTTTTCAGAGAATGTAACAAATTCAACAAAATGAAATAAATGAAATAAAATCTTCAGATTCCCACTGATAACAGAAAAACCGGTCTACTAAGATCAACAACAGGGAGATTCAGATTTATCAAAAAATATTTTCCATGCCGCTAAGACTAAGGTTTTTGCAAGAAACCAATTTCTCTTCACTAATACCCGATCATAATTATTTTCCGTTTCTTTCAAAATCCATTCAATTCTTCAATTCTTGACACAGACCATTCTTCCCTATATTTCAGAAAAATTCTATTATATCAATGATAAGCTTATGAATTTGCGTCCTTTTTTGCCCAGCTATAAACATTCCTTTACTAGTAGGAAAATTGATACAGTCTGGTTTTCAGACAAAATAATTTTTAGTTTGCTTATATACGTTCATAGAACATCCATTCTAAGAACTTGGAATTTTCCTAGGGACAGATCACTTTCAGTTTTCTTTGTTTTAATGGTCTTCTACCCTTTTAGTTCCTATTTTCTTAATTGTTGCATTGCATCTACATTTTCTACTTGAACATTTCTACTAACCAGAGAATTTAAACCAAAAATATGCAATTGTGAGTCGCTAACGAAAACTACGAACACAATACAATTTTAGCAAATACAGTGTTTGGTTGATTTCAAAACATAATACATCTAATAATACATAATACATCTAATAATTAATACATTAAAACTATTTTCTCCAAATGATTTTTGGGTTGTGAGGTGGTATATATATTTAGGAGGCTGCTAAATTCTAATTCGATAAAAATTGACTGCAGTAAGTAAGCAGTCATTGCATTAGTTCATGAATTGGCAGTCTATTTCCGCATATTTTAATCAAAATTCACCTATTTTTGGACACAATTTTCCAGGTTTTATAACTTGCTAGGTGCGCAAGAATCGTGACTCAAACCTATTTCCTAGGCAAAATTGTACCTACATCCCTAAATTTTGCCTCAAGCTTTAAGCATCCTATTGATTAGAATATTACAGCATAATTTTTCACTCCCATAACTTTAATATCTACCTAGAATTTTGAGGAAAAATACATTATAGCCGACAGAATACATCACATATTTCGCTCACCATGCCTTCCCTCAAGACAGATTCTGTTTTCTTATCTTGTCTTTACCCACCTATCTGATAGCAAATCAAATGCATCTAATTAAACCATTCTCTAGACCGTGAAAAACGTTTTTTGATCAGGAAAAATTTACCGAACCGATTCAATAATTTCTGAGACGTTCATGCTTAAATACCGCTACGGCTTTGGTCTATCTGAGGCTTAGTTCCGCTCTTGTCTCACCCAGGTTTCTATTAAAGCTGAAATAATGTTAACCTTTAAGATCAACAGCTAGGACGCTTTTAGCCTAAGAAAATGACTACTACTGTGATACTGGAAGCTTAAAGTAAAGCAGATAGAGGCGATTATAATGGAGAAAGAAAAAGCAAAAGTCGCAACAGGGGTTAATCAGCAATTAGGAAAATAGATGGATAACACCCATTTCATTAAAATTAAGATTATCTGCTAGGGTGTCAATTACATGTTTCTAAAATCTTGTACGGCAACAAATCTACTTTTAGATTACCTACTAAATAAGATAGTTTAGATAGCTTACAACCAAAGTAGCTCAATAGCATACTCTTACTTTCATCGCACCTTATTTTTCAAGGACAGCACTGAGGTGGGAATAGCTGAAAATTAATTTTAATCAATTTAATTAATCGAATTTTGTTTGGGGTTGCACATGCAAAGCAAGATAGTTTGGCCCCATACTAATAATGCTTGGACACGTATACACGTATGTTGTGTACAAATACCAAATTTACACAGTTTTTATTAATTGTTTACATTATTGATAATACAAAACCGGCAGGTACTGTAATAAAAATCAAGTTTGTAGCAATCAAGCCAGTAATTTTTGACTCAGTTTTGCTCATTATTGTTGAACATTTTTGCGAACTATACTTTCAACCTTTTTTATTTATCATTGGCTTGCCAGATTTCTTAAACTCTTCGCATGACAAAATACAGTTACCAGTAGACCAGAGAAAAAGTTCACCAAAGCAGAACTTGAAGCATGGGTGGAGCAGAATTTTAGAAAGTGGGCATGGTTTGTGATTTTTGAAATTTTGCTAAAAGATTGTATATAACCTGTACAAATCATGGACCATTTTTACCAGACTAACGTTAAAAATAACAATTTCTGCTCCAGATGTTGTGTCATACGTTTGGTTGTGTTTGTTCACGTTGTATAAAAGCATAGCGATTATTAATTCATTGTCACTTCAACTTGGATACGAACTTCTTGTAATTTTGTGCAACGACACTGTAGCCTCGGCAGAGCGTCGAAACGATAATTCGGAAGTCGCGGGTTCGAATCTCACCTGAGGCATTGAAGTAACAAATTTTATTTGTTGCATTTAAATTTAGAAAATTTGCAGCCGGAGCTGAACAGACAGAAGCTACCTAAAGGAAGTTTTTTCAATTCAATTTTTTGCGGGGATGTAATCATTGTTTTTTGTTTTTTGTTTGTTTTTATGTTTGTTTTTTATCATTATGTTTTCATACCTGAAAACAATGTATCACTGATAAACGCTCGAAAAATCCAGAGAACTTTTTTTAGCTTCCTCTTTGCTTAAGTTCACTGTATGATAGGCTTGCGAAATGTTGCATCTATAAAGACATTAAGTGTACTCAGAGAAGTATCTAATGTGCGAAATTACTCGAAACTTTTTTCTCTCCCCCTGTATTCTTCATATTCTCGTTGTTACTTAACACACACATCTTTTGCTCTGTAACTTGTCTTGAGTAAGTAAGAGACAGGTAGCTTCACCTCAGTGCAGGCAGCTGTATTGAGTTAGCATGCCTAATTGCCTAACTATTATGTTCCTCCCAACATTAAGTTAGACGGTCGTCGCCTAGTGCTTCATTAAAAACCCCTTACCTATCCATAAATATGCCTATATTAGGCCATCTTTACCTTTAACTTTTTTTGTAAAGACAACTTTACAGTTCAGTACAGTTTCTTTGGTTCACTTAAACTTTAAGCATAACCTTAGTCATTAAAAGCTTAGACATGAATCACTGAAGACTTCATGTTTCCCTGTAGTTCCTGTAATTAATAATTATTTTTTATTGATCGTATGCCTCATAAAAATAGAGTTACGTATCTAGTACTTTTTACTTTTACGTTTTGTAAAATTCACTTGTAGTTGGAAAGTTTAGAAAACACTCGTATTTACGCAAATTTACTTCCAACTGCATCAGATGGGACAAATATCAAAGTTAAGACCGACCTGTTTACACACCATACAAACAACGGGGTTTGTAACTACTGTAAGGATTTGGCTCCATCGGGAATCGAACCACAGATCTCCCAGACTCGGTGCATCTCCTATTCGTGCAACCATCAAGTGCAACCTCAATGCGTGCAACCATTGTATGGAGAATTTTAGAGATAAATAGATTACACGTCTAGCTGGTAGCAAGCAGAGTACTAACGTCACTGACATGACCAAAACTTTTCAAGCAAACATAATCATACGATAAAGTAGCTAACGAATGTTCCGTTGTTTGGAATAATTACTATTTTTAGTATAACGGTTTAAATCTCCTGAAGCTTCATATTTCTTTGTTTTTTCATTCTTTAGTTCTTTCTTCTTTAGTTCACAGTGTCCAGTCAAATTCAGCCGACTGTTGCTTCACGAAAGCTTCAGTTCAAACTGAAACTATAGGACTGGTCAGTTTCTTCTGATATCAGACAGAATTCCCATTTTCCTTGAAACAAAAATGTTCTTGACGGAGCTGAGATTTTGCGGAATGTTTTTAGCTGACAAAGTCAGAAGAGACAAAATAGTGGTACATTTTAATTATGCAACTTTGGGATTTACCATTGTGTATTCAGTGAAAAAAGTTAGATGAAAGTAGGTCTCGTAATCGTCTGTAAATACATGCAAAATTATTAAAAGTAATGAGTTTTGTGCCCTTTGAAAAACCGATTTCTCCATTTCCCCTTTCCGCTCCAATGAATCTACCTGAGTAGAATTAGTTGGTTAACTGTGTTAAAAACTTTTGCTAACTAACTCTACACACAAGGGAAACTGTTCATTTCAAGAAAGTCATCCTCATTTCCAAACTTATATTGTTGTTGCTTACTGTTTTCTTTTTTCTGTTTTCTTGTCTAGAACACACTATTTTCTATTCTTTCGCACCATGTTACCAAGGTGTTCATGATAGTATTATATTTAAGAAGAAGATTACGCCACTAGAGGACTCCTCTTCTTTGCATTGCGTAAGGGTGCTCCGACTACAATACCTGGATTTCCCCCGTTTTGTGGGGGGGGGTCAACAAATATACACCCTCTCTGAGGGGGGGTAGAGCATAGGATTACGGTAGTTTCAGCTTATTTTCAAAATGGGTTCATGTGTGGCGGTGGGTAAAGACTTTCACGGGCCGAAATTTTCAGGCCCGGCCCGGCTCTGCCCGTGAAAATTTTGGGTCGGCCCGGCCCGGCCCGGCCCGCTCCAAAAAATTTCGACCTCGGCCCGGCCCGGCCCGCTCCAGCTCAGGCCCGGCCCGGCCCGGCCCGTAAGTTTGAAACTGTAGTAAACTTTTTTGGTATGCAAAACAGCTTAATATTGACATTTTTCGTCAAGTTTTTGTATTATATGATTTCGGCGCACTCGTTCTGTCTCCCCAACATCTTGGCTTCAAGTTATGAGAATTTTAAAACGCTTGGCAAACAAATTGAACACCCTACAACCCTTTGACGAAGGAATTTGAAGTCAAGCCAAGTCCAAGAGTTTTTGTTCAAAATTAAATTATTATTGGCGTAAATGATTATTGTTATTAGGCGTATTATTATGTGTAAAAGAAGTACGAACCTATTTAGAAACTTAGAACTTCGCAACTATTTTCAACACAACCATGAAAGCAATAAATATTCATATAGCTTCCAAAAAACGTAAAATATTAAGTCGTCATTTAAAATGATAAAAGACCTCAAATATTTCTGCATGTAGTTGGAGAACTTTTAGCAAGTACATATTTAATAAAAGGCAATAAATATAGAAGAAATGTTGTGAATCTTGGTCGGCCCGGCCCGAAGCCCGGCCCGCTCTTGCCTCCGGCCCGGCCCAGCCCGGTCGATGTTGGGACCGGCCCGCGGGCTGGGCGGGCCGGGCCGCGCCGTGCCGACGGGCCTGAGTGAAGGTCTCTAGTGGGGGTAGCCAAAATGGGTCCCCGTGTGGGGGGGTAATCAACAGAAGTCCCCGTTTGGGAGGGGGAGTCGCCAAAAACCAATCATATTTAGCCAATCTTGGCATGTCTTGCTTACCCCCCCCCAAACGAGGATCCCTTTTCGGCTACCCCCCACCAAATGGGGACCCGTTTGGATCTTTTTCCTATCCCCCCATCCCCATAGGGAGGGAGTATGCTTGTCGACTCCCCCACCAAACGGGAGAACATTCGTGTATTGTAGTCGGAGCACCGTTACGTAATAGAGAAGCCCTCTAGTGGCTTACTCTTCTTCTAATATAGAATGCAATTATGCACTCTTGATGTTACATTTTACAAAGAGGGTAACAAAGAAAGTTTGATTTAGACATCTTAATTTCATCAACGTAATTGCCATCACACACATTTAAGCGATCTAAGCTGTTGGGCATTAAAACTTTATTCTATAACTTTATTATCAGACTGCTACATCTGCTGAATTTGGCCCATACTCCTGCCATGCTGGTGAAAGGCCTCAGAAAGCTGTCCTTTGATCCATTTTATGTTTCAGGGTTCCGGACGTTTGACGCTTTCCTTCCATTTCTTGTATTTTAGGAGAGGCCGCAGACGCCTTCCAGAAGAAGCCAAGAAGATAAGAGATAGAAAATTATCATGTTTTCTTTCATGGAATGCTTTTCATGTCTGTGAAGAAACGAAAGAGCGTAGCAGTCTTCCTATATTTCTATGATAATCTGAGAAACCATGTCCTTGATTGACATGTTACTAAGTCATACAAAGAGCCTTATGATTTCAGCATTAGCAGAGCCAAATTAAGCTATACGCCAAATTCCCCCAGCCGTTTCTGGGGGGTCAAGGCCCAAAAATTGAACTTTATAATCCATTGCTCCTACTCAAATATTCAACTTTATTCTTGGTCAACTTATGCCATTCATTTAGGGGTAGAGAATTCTAGCTTAATGTTAAGCCTATCCCTACCATAAAAGGAAAGCCCCCCCCCAACTCTACAGTTCCAGAAACGCCCGAAGCTATCAGTCGGGTGGCGGTATGCGTTGGATCATACTTAATTTCCAGCTGCTAATTAACTGTGCGCTAATTAGTCTTTGTCTGGGCGAGCCGGAGAAGCGTCGAACCCCCTACAGACGAGATCCGGGGGCCAAAACCCACAGACCGGGTGATATTCGGGAGGTAAAGACGGAGGGTGACATAATGTTGGGTGGTCTTTTCCCGATGCACGAAGACGGGTCCTCTGAGGGGCGCCATTGCGGCGCCCTTAAGGAGGATCGAGGGATCCACCGTATGGAAGCGATGCTCTTTGCGGTGGATCATATCAACAATGACTCAAAACTGCTGCCCAACATCACCCTGGGCGTGCATATTCTGGATACGTGCTCCCAGGATACGCACGCACTGGAACAGACGCTGGAGTTCATCAAATCCTCCGCGGTAACGAACAATAACGCCGATCAGTACAGCTGCCCGGACGGCAACACGCCGGCCTTTCTACCTCCAAAGCCCATTGCCATTGTGATTGGAGCTGCGTCCAGTCAGGTCTCCGTTATGGTGGCAAACGTGCTGCGCTTATTTAAAGTGAGCCGTAACTGATTGCTTCAGCACAGCACATAGTAGCAAGAGTACATAATGATAAGAGTATGAACTGTTGACAGTAACAGAAGACCCTTTTGTAATAAGCTGGCAGTACGTAATAAGCTGGACCAAATGTAATTGAAAACGGAAACCGAAGTTGCAAAGCGCTTTCTCTAATTTTGAGCATTTATTTAAATCATTTGTTCGAGGAGAAACTGTGAGCTAACTTTTAAATTACTGTTAATTGTTATTATTATGGTATTTATTTTAATTGATTTAATTTAAATTAATTTAAATTTAATATATATTTATGTTGTTGACAGATTCCACAGATCAGCTACTCATCCACCTCAGTTGAACTCAGCGATAAGACCAGATTTGAGTATTTCTCTCGAGTTGTGCCGCCGGACAACTACCAGGCTCAGGCCATGGTGGATATCGTGGAACGACTCGGCTGGCAGTACGTCAGCGCCGTTGCCGACGAGGGGAACTATGGTGAAAGCGGAGTTGAAACGTTTCGCAGTTTCGCCAGCAAGAAGAGTAAATGCTTATCAGTTTTACTCGGTCTGATCAATTACGCTTGTAACTTGTTGTGACGCTTGTCATACTCTTAGTTATTATAAATCTTTTGATTGTTTAGAAATTAGTATTCATTGATTTATTATTATTATATTATTATCAATTATTATTATTTAATTATTATTATTATTTATTTATTCACTTTTATTTTTAGAGATCTGTCTAGCTGGTTTTGAGAAGATAAAGCGCAACTATCAGCAGAACGATTTCGTAAATCTGGTGAAGCGACTGCACGACGAAAAGAATGTGGCTGCCCGAGGTGTCATTATGTTCGTCAATGAGGACAACATTGTTAAGGTATATGGGTGGTCCCGTTAATTGAAGAAAAATCACGACACCCAAGCCCAAATCTGGTTAGTCAGCTCTGTTCGGGTTCCGAGGAACTGCGTAGAGCAAGTTCTTTTTGTTCTAGACCTCATTTTTCCTTTTAATTTTTCATTGCTTTTCTTTGAAAACTTTGAAAAATATCGAAAGTCATTTTGGGTTAAACTCTGATCGGGTCAGAAATTTTCTGATTCAAGGGATTAAGCAGTAGTCGATTTCCTGCAGTTTTTTCAATATATTTCCATTCTTTAATAAAAAGCTGCAGTCGCATGGCCGTCCCACCGACCTTATTCTGCTGCCCTCATTTTGACCAGCGCCTTCCAAGCAGGCTTATTAAGGGTTTCAGCCATCTTTAGGCACTATTGGCATGCGGGGGAAGCATGAGTCGGTAAACGACATAGAGAGGCCTTAGATGAGTGCCTAAAATGCTAAGTCACCATCAAAAAAGCTTCAGTCAATTAGGATAGCCTTCAGTCATGAATCATGATCTGAGATATACACGGCTCTCAAAATGTTGTTACAACAATTGTCCAAAGAGTGAAATCTAGTCAACAGTAGCACTAAAAGCTGACCAGAATTCACTCTTCGACAAAAGATTATTGCAGATACCAGTCAACCATAGAAAATGTTGAAATTCAGGAAGAAAATCACAGATTCTACTAATTAAATTCTGCAATTAGAAGAATCAAAACCGGTGATGGTTTTGTCACAACATCACCGCAGTTTTGATTCTTCTGGTCGCTGAATTGAATGAATGATAATCATTGTATTTATGTATTCAGTGAGCTCTTGATGTTGCAATGACGACCCCTTTAAATGCAGCGACAATTGCGGCACCAAGAGCTCACTGAATTACATTATTTTCCGTGAAAATAGAATTAGAAAAATTTCTTCGATTTCAAATTGCTCAACATCTTGTCTGATGTGCAACCACAGAAAGACAAGGTTGCAACATCAGACAAGTGTTAAGCAAAATGAAAGACTGAATAAGCCAAGCAAAATGAATGCCAAACTGCAGTAACGCTGACGCTTTATAGTTGACAATTTCCCCGCCAAAATTTTCTATACCCAATCAGATTCTGCAAGCTTTTCTTATTGGCTGATTTGCATAATGAAGAATTTGGCAGTGAGCGTCATTTTTTATTTTAAATGAGTGAAATAAACTTCAAAACGTGTTTCCGTCAGAAAGAAGCTACGTTTTCCGCTTCCTTGTTTGCTTATTTTGTTTGTTAACTTTTTGCTGACCATGTACAGCTAAATAAAGAATAGAAACAGACACCAATAAGTGACTGAAACTTTGTGAGTCAAGACAAGAACTATCTGTTTTCAAATTTACTGACTTAATTTGTTTGCCTATAGTTTGTGTTTGTTTGTGACTACAAGCTTAACTGATAGATTCTTATTTTGACAGCCAAAGATACATTTGACTACAAATTGATCTCATATGACAAAATAGTATCAAAGTACAGATATTTAAATTTATTTTGCATAGTAACCTTGAACTTCTCAACAAAATATATTGTCCAGTACAAAAACGAAATGATTATGCGGTCTACAGTATCACCAGACGACAGGAGCAAAATTCCATTTTCAGAAAAAAACCAAATTCTAATTCCAAATCTTCAAAATAAACTTTAACGCAACTTCCAGTTTTTGTTGTAGATCTTGAAGGCATCCAAATCGCTTGGCTACGCGGGTCATTTTGCCTGGATGGCCAGCGACAACTGGGGTCAGAAACGATATCCGGTCAGCGCTGATCCGGACGCTGCAATCGGAGCAATCACGCTGCTACCGAAGCAAAAAGTTGTCCCCAGTGCGTCCTAGTTTAGTATTAATTAATTATTATTTACCTAGCTATTCTAATTAATTGTTGTAATATTGCTGAGGCAATAGGCATGCATCCACAGTTCAACACCAGCAATTGCAGTGAAACTTAGCACACATCTTCCTTTCATATGTGCAAATTGGCACACCAAATTTGGTTGGTATGTCTCTGGTTTCACCCGACTGACGGACCATTATATTTACAATATTTGAGAAAATGGCTTTTTTGAGGCAAAACGAGCAAAAGCCTACCGGCGTTGAACTTACTTGCTAATTTAATAACTACGCACCTAATTAACTCAGACATAGGAACTACATAATTGTGCTAGATTCGATTAGATTGTACTCTTACAATGGCAAATGAACATATTTTGTTATGGCTGTAGTTTTGACTGGTCGTTTTTGTTTACAGAATTCAATGATTATTTTCTGAATCTCACTCTGGAAAACAATAAACGAGATCCCTGGTTTGAGGATTTCTGGATCGAATATTTTGGTTGCAATACGTCCCAGCCGGACTGTAGAAGTAAGAATAACCCGTAAACGCTTTGTGAACTGATAAATCTAGTTGTGATCGTACGAATAGAGGAAAATCAAACATGTTAAATTTTAAGACATTTTAAAAGTTTTAAAAGTTAACTTCTCTCTGTGAGATATTAAACGATTTCTCTATGGACAATCATTACACATGATTGTCACTGAAATTTAATTCAAAAATTCAACTTTAATTACTCATTAAAGTTGAAATTTCAAAAATAATTATTTTCTTTGAGATATTATGTGAATTTATGTATACCGACGCATAAAGTGTCATTAACACGAAATTTTTAGCATATACGTCAAGAAAATGTAGTAAATGCTGGCCAGCAGGCGGATCCACGAAGGATACAAGGATCCGCCTGCTGGCCAGCGTTTACTACATTTTCTTGACGTAAATGCTGTTTGTATCTCTACGGAGATCCGCTGGCCACTGCAGTCCTCTTTCTGTGCATAGCACAGTCAGAGAGGTTTTGATAAAACCTTCTCTGGCTATGTTGCAGCACAGATAGAGCCGAGCTGGCTGTCCTTCTTGGACAACCAGGCAGGAGCTCCAGGGAATAGTTCTCCCTGGGTAAGAGCGCTCACCGCGCCTATTGGCTCTCTCCTGTTCGGACTATGGCTACGGCCTTAGTGACTGCAGGCAGGCGTTTCTCATTATTTCTTTATGAAATTTTTAGGGGTCTTGTCTCGTTTACCCCCCCCCCCAGTACTCAAAATCCTTAAAACTTGACCAAATGAGCTAAAATTTGGTGTAGGTATGTTTTCGACCACGCTGAGTTCAAATATCGCAAAATTTTTCGATTTCGCGAAATTCGAAATTTTTCGATTTCTAAGGGGGGACCAAGGGAAACCAAAATTTTTTGTCTTCGATTTTGCTGAAAAGACGTATATAGGGGTTTTCGGGGTCGTAGAACACGAATCTGAAGTCCGTTTTTTGATTCAGCTTTCCGTTCGCTCAGTATAAGCTTACATCTTAAGCTTAAAGCTTTAGCTTATACTGAGCGAACGGAAAGCTGAATCGAAAAACGGACTTCAGATTCGTGTTCTACGACCCCTATATACATCTTTTCAGCAAAATCGAAGACAAAAATTTTTCGGTTTCCCTTGGTCCCCCCTTAGAAATCGAAAAATTTCGAATTTCGCGAAATCGAAAAATTTTGCATATGATCAGCGTGGTACATACCCACACCAAATTTTAGCTCATTTGGTCAAGTTTTAAGGATTTTGAGTACTGGGGGGGGGGGGGGTAAACCAGACAAGACCCATTTTTAGCATAGTGAACTTGTATCCATGCCCAGGAAATTTTACCTATTAATTATTATCTCTTGGTATTATTAACAAACAATGGTGTAGTGAACTTACAATTGTGTCCGAAGCCGAAAACGGAGCTCATCCCAACTACAGTAAAACTTAACTTGGTGATTCCGCCCTCATTCTGTACACTTTTCTTCACATCTTTCAATCCTGATTTCAACCTTTCACATTTGACGGTCTTCATTTATTTCAGATCGAAAACTGTATGAGCACAAAACTTTTCGTCAGGAAAGTTATGTACCGTTCGTGATCGATGCAGTTTATGCTGCCGCCCATGCGCTTCATAATATGATTAAGGACAACTGTGGTCTCAAGCCCGGATCCTTCGCTTCGTGTCCTTTGGCGGCAAAATTTGACGGCCCAGAGCTCATGCACTACATAAAACAGGTCTCATTTCGAAGTAAGACTTAATTAATTAATCTATTAATTAACCTTTAATGAAGCTTAGTGCAGTCTTGCTTGTCAGTTTTGCAATTTCACTCTTTCGGCATTAGAAATTGCTTGAGGTTTTTAGGGGGAACTGATTTAGTAGTAGATATTGTTGACATTTCATTGATAATATTTAACAATTTTATGCTCGTTATTTCTGTTGTATTATTTAGTTGCAAATGACAGAGGTAAGATACATACAAGCTAACCGCTTACTGTTGTGGTGGTGCATTGTCACTAACCTGATTGGCGTGCATAGCTAAACAAACAATTTATTTACCAGTAATCTTCACATGGATCCTAGTTAACTAATAATGTTGTAACAATTAATTAAATAATCACCAAAATTCGTGTTGACTAACGCTATCACTTTGGTTGCCGTGGAACACAAAACACTGGTGTCTAATTTACCTCAATAACACTATAGTTTTCGGCCTATGCGGCAGAATCTGCAGGGAATTTCCATCCGTTCGACCTTGGGAGGTGTCCTGAAAAAAAGCTATTTTCTTGGTTGGGCAGAATGCGAAAAACCATACTTTCGGTATCGGGTTCGGCATATCACGTCCGCCAGATTTCGTCCGAGGTGTGACTTAAGCCACTAATTATTCTATAAATACATTGTATAAATTTTATATCCAGCCCTAATGATTCTATAAATCTGCATGAACATGAATTTTTGCTTTTGTTTCTGTTTCTCTCGCAATTTCCTTCTCATCCTGCACGTCTATTGTCAGTTTTTGTGTCCCACCGACGTCCTTCGTTCCTGTATAGATAATCAAAATAAACTTGATGATGGTGATGATGAAATTTACTGCGACTATTGAAAATGCAAAGAATCATACAAACGATTAGTGAAAATGCAAAAATTGAAGACAAATTTTAAGGGGGGGGGCGGAGAGTGCATAAAAAGAAATGGAAAGAAATGGAATTATTATAATTTATCACAAGATTCATGAGGAATCAGCATTGCAGCAACTGATATTTTTCCATTTGTGACTTTCTTACTCAGTTGTAAAATGATTGTTCATATTAATGAAGTACTTAATAAGTTTATTAATTGATACAATTTAATTGGGTGTGTTTTTATTTATGTGCTTATTTATTTATTTATTTATTTTTATTTATTTTATGTGGATATTTTTAGGTACTCAGGGTGAATTGGTTCAGCTGGACGAGAAAGGGGACCGTCTGGGTAGTTACAATATTTATCAATATCTTGGAGAGCACGAAAAGTACAAACATGTCGGACAGTGGGGAGAAGAAATGTAAAAAACCATAATTTATGATTTACTATTGTTGTTTGCTATTTTCTATTTACTATCTATTGTTCTTCTGTTATTCTTAACAAAGATTAGATCGACCAGTGACCGTAACTATTAGGTCTGTTTCACAGTTTAAGACAACTATAGACGCGAGGGTATGGGTGTCTGCATGCGATTACGAACACGACTCGCGATTCGCGATACAATGTAAAGCTAAATTTCACTGAGGCAGCTTACAGACGGCAGTGTTACAGGTTGCGTACATTCGCAACATGCCGTTGTAGCTTTCTACTCTCCAATTAACGCAGGTGCATGGGCACAATCACATGCAAGACACCCATTCAGGCGTTCAATTATGGCTGCAACCAGGAGTCGGTCACTTGTCTGTAATCCCTACACCTTCGTGATCTCCCAAGTTTATAAGCGGGAAACTGGTGACACAAAAATGTGAGTAGAAAACTGTAACTGCTTATGCAGCATTTATCGTACAGCAAAGTGTCATAACATACATCTTCAGAATTCAGAATCAGAAAAAAGCTGTAATCAACTTCTATTTTTTAGGCTCGATCTCGACACCGACACCATCCGACAGGGCTTCGGCGGCGTCATACCGATGTCGACCTGCGCCCAGCCCTGTCAGCCGGGCTATCGACGCCATACCCCGCCCGAGTCCTGCTGCTGGTTCTGCTCCCCATGCAAAAGCTATGAGATCGTCGTGAACGGTACGGAGTGCGTTCCCTGCGATCTCACCGAAGTGCCCAACGCCAACTTCACGGCCTGTATCGACAAGCCTGTGGAGATGATCGAATGGAACAGCCCGTGGGCTTTTGTGCCGGCTTGTTTCGCATCGCTGGGCATTCTGGCAACCCTGTTTATTCTCTACGTCTTCATACGGTTCAATCGGACGCCCGTAATTATGGCCTCCGGCCGAGAACTGTGCTACATTATGATGACCGGGATTTTGCTCAGCTATGGCATGACCTTTGTCCTCATCTCGCCCCCGCATATAGTCTCCTGTTCGATACTGAGAATAGGTCTAGGCTTTTCCCTCTGCATCTGCTACGCTGCAATTCTGACCAAAACCAACCGACTGTCCCGCATCTTTACCACCAACATACGCAAGGCTCAACGACCCGGCTGCATTCAGCCGCGATTTCAAGTTATGATATGCTCAGGGCTTTGTTCTGTCCAGGTAATTTGTTTACCCTCAAATGAATCTTAGTAGCAGAATTTCGCTGAAAAACCTTAACGCTCTCGAGCATTGCGTGTGGGCTTAGCTAGACCTAGATTTACAAAAATAGGGGTTTGCATGCTTGATATCCAGAACAGCATTTAGTTCGCCATGTGAGTTCAGTAGTGCTTGAACAATGGTATCAACACTGCTAGAGCTAAAAACCACCATTATTATTTGTAATAAATGAACAGAGCTATAAAATATGCTAAAATGAAATTTCTTTGTGTAGAAATAAAATGAAATCAGATTTTTTCAATGGTAAATGGTATTTTCTCTGCTCATTTTCAGATTGTGGGTGCTCTGGCCTGGGCCATCGTGGATACTCCCAGAACCGTTGTGGCGCATCCCGACCGTCACACTGCGGTCCTTTCCTGTCACCAGACCACCTATGCACTTATTTTGCCACTACTTTACAATGCTATACTTATTGTACTCTGTACCATATATGCATTTAAAACTCGAAAGATCCCGGAGAATTTCAATGAGACCAAACACATCGGGTTCACCATGTACTCAACCTGTATTGTATGGATGGCATTTGTACCCATCTATTTTGGCACCACTAATTTTAGAGTAAGCAGTACTAGCTTTGCTAAATTCCTACTGGCTACATAGGAAATTAATTAATGGCTTTCAAAATGGGAAAAATAAAAAAGCTTGATATGCAAATTTTAGTTTTTGACTCGGTTTCTGGAGATACACATTCTGGAAGATTGAAATTAGGATTGAGTGATGTGACGAAAAGTGTTCAGAGACCAGGCTTCCAAACATTAGAATTGACGAATTCATTTCAACCTTTTTTAGGCAGAGCCGGAGCGTTCAGATTTACCAATACAGTTAAGAAAATAAAAATATCGTAATATTGTCTCGGAAATTTGGTTTCTTAGCACACATGCTAGACTAAATCTAAGCTTAATTCATACTCTAATCTAAACAATAAACCTTGTTTTATTTTAACCATATATACTTATTTTTTATTATTATTTTATTATTTTTTATGTTTTTCTTCAGATCCAAATCACCACTCTCTGCGTCTGCACCAGTATCAGTGCCACAGTGCCCCTGCTCTGCTTCTTTGCTCCAAAGGTCTACATCTGCCTATTTGAGCCTCACAAGAATGTGCGTCCGCAGGCCATGTCTTCCCTGAGAGCCACTCAGATGAGCTTCCTGACTCAACAGATGCGCTTCGTCAGATCTCTGCCCATTCCCATGCCCCCCATGATCCCCCCGGTTCAGGACAATTCCGACATGTTCAGCTCCTCCGGAATTATGAAGGAGATGGAACTGAACAATTGTAAGCTGTTGACGGATTTTGTCTGTTAGAACAACATTAGACTGTTGTTTTGGTAGGTGACTGAAAGCAGTTAAAAATGTGAACTTTGTCAGTGACTGAAACAATTTACAAGGCTTGGCCGAGTAAGGTTCACTACTGCAAAAAAAGTATGAATGTTCAGACATCTTTGCTGGTCATGAATTTGAACAAATTTTAGGAACAAAAACGTGCTTTTGAACCAGAATTTCAAGAAACTGAAGCACCTAAGGCTAACTAAGCACATTCGCTGAGGACAGTTGCCTTTGCATAAGCTGTTCACAAAGTACTAAATTTGATGGTACTGCGCTTCCAGAGTCACTTTCCAACACATTTTCTAACTTTTTTCTTTTTTCCATTTTTTGTCTATTTCAGCCAAATCAGTCCGCCTCAGAAGAACCTCATCAGCCACAGCAATACAGCCGCCGATGGGCAAACGAAATTCCATTCTACATAAGACCAAAAGTTTCCGGGAAAAAATTCGTCGACTCGGAACATCCGAGCACCGGAGCAACAAATCCTCCATGAAATCCGTGAATAGTCTCGACCCCCGGTCGGCGCTGAAAGTTCACGAAATTCCGGATCACGAATTTCGGACTTCCAATTCCGCAATTCTACTTCCCTCTCCCCGGTCCTATCACAGTGCTAACGTTTATCCGCTCCCAGGCGATTACTCAGAGCACCTGACTGATCGATCTTCACTGATCGGTGATTTATCATCGGCAACGGATACGGATGCAACTTCGGAAGGAGTTAAGATGATCTTATCAGAGATTGAAAGCTTACCAGGCACTATGCTCTAGAGCACGCTGAATAGCTTATATGTGTATTAAAGTAGGAATTTTATTGTTTGTTGCACCTGTTGTTATTTATGAAATTAAATGCTACATGAAACTCGGGCCTTGAAAGAAAATTTTGCTTACAAAATGCTGCAGGCTTACACTTTTTCCTACATTTTCAATTTTTTGGAAAACCGCGTGTCCACCGGGTCTGAGATCAACTGTCACTGGGTTAGGGCACTGGTCACCGGGTTAAATCAAGGTGGCCCCAGTTCCATCAGTGCAACACATAGACTGGAGAACAGCAGCGATGGAACCGGGCCACTTAGGCTTGACCCGGTGATCCGGTGACTGGTTTTTCAGAAAATTTAGAAATCCGCAAAAAGCTTGTGATTTTGCTAAAAGCGCTAAATTTTTGGATTCCATGTTCCATCACCACACGGAAAAGAAGAACTATGACATTGTTTGCTCTAGGTTCTTTGAAAAGTATTAAATAAGACCGTAGCATTTTCCAAATTAATGCAGAAATGAGTTGGCTAAACCAATAATTTATCCGTATGCGAAATTTTGCAGGAAATACGTGTTCTTGTCCAAAAACACGGAACACGTTAAAAACTTGGTATTTTATATTGCGTAAATTGTTCACTCCATCTTCAACATTTACCATGGTTGCAAAATATTAATCTGCAAACGGTATAGTTCCAAACAAATTTATTAAATAATTATGACACTGATAAAGCCGAACAAGATATAACCTGCCAGATTCAAATAACCTCATTCTGCGAAATTATTCAAGACTAAAATATAAGAAAGCGTAAATATTGCACATCGAACAAAAATTTCTATAATTTGTGGTAAATTGAGAAAACCGGGCTAAGATCAACCGCTGAAGCTTAAGCATAAGCAAAAGCATAAGCTGCACCGCTGAAGTGAGGTGAAAATTTCTTGAAATCCTTAGATAAAAGTAAACACCTTAAGTATAAAATTTGTATAGAATTTTGTGTGCAATCAAGTTCTAATCATCCACGTTATCCTCATAACTGTTTTTGAACACGCCATAGATACGTTTTAGTTGCGTTGGTTTCTTAGAAGAGATTTATGTCAAGACAACATGTCTGCACCTAGGCCTGTACCAAATCCGAAGCCGGAAACTCCTGAAAGCTCCACAGCCCCTTCGCCGGATCGAGAAACCTGGGGCAGTAAAGCGGAATTTATCCTATCCTGTCTTGGATTTGCTGTTGGGCTAGGTGAGCAAATAGGGAACAATATTGGAGACGAATTGGCAATAGTAAAAGTTAAGCTTTTTAGAAATATGCCTTTTGTTTTCGAATATGTATGAAAGTTGTACATGTACATTGTGATTGTGGAAGTTGTGGGTATTCAAAGATGAATTTTTAGAACTTGACCAATCGAGCTGAAATTTGGTATGTGTTCGACCACCCTGAGTTCAAATATTGCAAAACTTTTCGATTTCACGACTTCTTTTTCTATGTTTTGCGAGCAAACAAACGGATGTGTTTGTTCGAGTTCCAGCAGGTGCCCAAAATTCGATTGTTTTCGATTGATCAAACCGTAAATTGGGCAAGAAAATTTTAGCATCGGGAGGAGTAATCAGAAAAATATCTTTTTGTCCGCCTGGAGACGCTGAGGTGTCCCACAGCAACTATTTAAAGTATTGTTGCGGCAAAATCTTGATACAAAAATTTATCCGTGCAATCTGTGTAGTTTTACTCCATCATTTGTACCACAAAGGCAATTACTGAACTGTCCCCTTTTGGACCATTATTCAATTCAATGTTGCGAACGTTTACATCCAATTCAATAACAAACATAAATTTAATTCATGAAATATGGAATGTCAAATCAATTGTCCAAAGAGTGAAATCTAGTCAGCATTTTGAGAAAAAAAGCTGATTGGAATTCACTCCTTGACAAAGGATAACTGCGATGACCTAAAAAATCTTGAGGCAAATTAAACCAATAGAAATCTGATCAAACAGCCAAATTTAGCAGTCAGAAGAATCAGAACCGGTGATAGTTTCAGTTCCTTACCATCTCAGTTTTGATCCTTCTGAACGCTATAAATAATCGGATCGGAATTGTCGTGAAATTATGCATTCAGAGAGCTCTTGTTGTTGCAATGACGACCCTTCAAATGCCGCGTCAATTGCAACACCAAGAGCTGGCTGGAATACATTATCTCTCAAAGTAGGAATAAAAGTAGTTAAGTTTCGCCAGTGTCAATTTATTCAACATCTTGTCTGATGTGCAACCACAGAAGCCAAGGTATGCGCCATCACACAAGTGTTGAACAAAATGAAACTGAATGATCCTATTCTTCTGAGCAATCCTTTTATAGCTAGCTTTTTCCCGCCAATTTTCGCTTAACCAATCAAAATTTAGCCTTGCTTCTGATTGGACAGTTTTGATGACACTTCTATTGACAGCTTAGGTTGCATTTGCGTTTCTGTAGCGTACACTTTTGACAACTACGTATGGTTAGGGTTAATAGTTTGTGTAGACAGACACTAACTCTTTACCTAGAAGGCAGAAAATGAAAAAAACGGTATGCTTGCTATAATCTGATCAAACTTGTGGTAGCTACGACAGAGCCTCCTGAGAGTTATTGGACCCCTAATGAATGAACAAATGAAGCTACATGAAGCTTGAAACATCCAGAGTTTAGACGACACACTACACAGCAGGGATGGAAACTGGGTCATTATTTTTGACCCATGACCCACTTCACCCAAAAGCAAATTTGACCCAGACCCAAGGCGACCCATGAAATTTGAAAATTCCGTAACCCAGACCCAAATGACCCAATCGTTTTCGTAACCCAGACCCAGCTGACCCAAGAATTATCGTGACCCAGACCCAAATGACCCAATAAAATAACTCGACTTAAACTGACTTTACATTATCTTTTTGTGAAGTGTTTTTGAAACTGTGACACGGCAACACTGTATGGGCCAACACAATGTAAATTTCTAAATAATTGGTAAATAGTAGTCGGTAAATAATTAGTCAGAATCCAGCAAAAAAATTCTTCTGAATGAGGTTGTAGGTTCGGAGCTCCTCAATCTATTTTCATAATTTTTCAATAATTATTATTTTACTTGGAAGACCTGATTGGTTGACACTGCAAAATATTTAAAATTTTCAAATCGATGGAAGTAAACAAGCAAACAAACGACGCAAACATAATGGCCGGACAAGTCACAGCTGACTCAGAGAAACAATACTAAATTCAATTCAAAATTCGCGCCGAAGGCGCGAAAAACTTTTTAGCCGCGACAGGTTTACGTATAAATGGAACAATGCCAGATCTTTGAATTTAAAATTTGGCAAGACCCTGTGACCCAGACCCAAAATGACCCAATAAAAATTGCTGACCCAGACCCAAAGTGACCCACAGGAAGCTTGACCCGGAAGCTTGACCCACATTGACCCAAACGGTTCACAAAATTCGTGACCCAAGACCCAGTGACCCAAGCAAAAATGGCGACCCAAACGACCCATGACCCAGTGACCCATGACCCAGTTTCCATCCCTGCTACACAGAATTAAAACTACTAGCTTGGCTTCCTGAATAAGGCCTAGTTTATCAAAGAAATTCGCCCGCTATGCTTGCGTGGTTAGTGGAAGGTCAAAACCGACAGAGCCGCTTGAATGGCCGGAAGGCTATTGCCTCTCTAATCAGAATGAAGAAAGTCATGCACCACCGAAGGTCCAACAAACTTCTGTCTGTTTCAGGCAACGTATGGCGATATCCCTACTTGGCCGGAAAGCACGGCGGCGGCGCATTCATGTTCGCCTACATTCTGCTGTCCGTTTTGGTGGCAATGCCCACCTTCTACATGGAACTGTCAATTGGACAGTTTGGACAGTTGGCCCCCGCGCTGGCATGGAAGCGAATAACGCCGCTGTTCGGGGGTCTGGGGATCGCCACTGTCATGATCCCGGCCTACATCTCCTTCTACTACAATATCATCATCGCTTGGGCCCTGTACTACCTGTGTATGTCGTTTGGGGGCACCCTGCCCTGGGAGAGTTGTAACAATGCGTGGAATACGCCGCACTGTCTGCCGGAGAAGGCGGACGAAATGTGCCCAGAGGGTTCTGTATATTTCAATTCGTCCTGCTACAACAATACAACCAACAACATTGCTTATGTAAGCATATTTAGTTTGTTTATTTTTGTTTTGTTTTGTTTTGTTTTTAGCAGTAGAAAGGTAAGAGTACTGTTCATGCTGGGCACGCGACGGTTGAACTAGAAAGTAAAGTCGCTCACAGCAGATGTGGGCTGAGGCTCGAAGGAAACACATTTCAACGAAATTGCTAATTGTGTTTTCGAACATTACTTTTAAGTGTTCCCCAAATACAACTGCATGCGCCAAAGGTTTTCATTAAATAGATATGTAGCAAGCTTAAAAACGTCAAAATTTGGTTTTTTGGCTAGAACTTTCGCAAAACTAAACCAAATCTATTGCTTTGAGGACCCACGGATAGGTCTTGGGATAAGCTTTAAATCGCCCCGTTTTAGTTGTTCTACGACCTACCAGTAAGTTGCAGTAGACGAAAATGTGTGATTTTCTTTGTTAAAGGCTTAACAAAAAATCACCCGTTAACAAAAAAATCAGTGGCGGATCTCAGAGAGCAGCTAGCATCGCTTTCTCACCAGTTTTGGATAGAGCGCACTAAATAACGTACTTAAAAGCCAAAAACCGCTAGCCTAGTGTTCCAATTTAGACAACTGACCACGCCGAAGGCTTAGTGGTCACTGATGGGCCCCGGCAGCGTCCAATATGAGGCCTGGTGGCTCTAAATTCCCGTTCTAAAGGCTAAAAACGTTGTTTTTTCTTGTTTGCGAGTGATTATAACTTATTTCCAGGCATTTTGGTAGAAAAGCGTAATACTTCGTATGTTGGTGGGGTATGACCCACGGTCACGTGACCCATGCAGGACCCTCCATGTACCAACTGGACAGTCGGAAGTGGCTACAAACATGTCATAAGGGTTTTCTACTGTGCAGAATTCAAATCTGGCATTAGTTTCCAGGTAACTGTAGGCTAATACTGACTTCTGGAATCACGTTTATTGTCGGACAGATCGGGCCTGGCTGGTTACCATGTTGGACTGCCAGAGGTGTCAGGGAACCTCAAAAACAATGGGTGTAAGGGTTTTCGGAGTCGCTGAGCTAGAATTTGGTTTTAGTTTTGCTCTAGCTGCTGTTTCGACTTTAGTAACAAAATATGAAAATGATTTTTATTTGCTAAAATTTTAACAAAAAAATCAGGCACCCAGACGGCTCAGAGCTGCGACTGGGAACTTCTATACATGTATCGATAGTGCACAACCAGGACATGTTACATATATATCCAATATGGGTTGCCTAGGATTTTCCCTTAGTAAATAGCAGCCCAAATTCGAACTTCTGTCATGAACGTTTTTGAGGTCACTTTTGGGTACCCTCTCTTAAAGGTCTGCCCTGATCGCACGGAGTAAGCCTTTGTTTAGTGCTCAGATCAGAATAAGGAGAAAGCGCCTCGTCTGGTGGGGTGGTCGGGCTGATAGCCAATCAGGTTGGGGAGAGGGGGAAAACCGAGGATACGGTAGTTTTATCCTATATTTAAAGAGTGTCCCCGTTTGGAGGGAACGAAGGTTACGGAAAAGGTCCCAAGTTGAAGAGGGTTGTCAAACTACTAATCAAGTTCTATCAATAGCAATATCCTATCAATATCAAAATCAATATCAATATCAATACCTATCAATAATGAGCCTGTCCTCCCCTCATAAGCGGGGACCTCTTCCAGATACTTCATACCACACCATACCATCTAAGCGTATGCTTTCTCAAACTGAGCGACTCTGAAAGACTGTGTAGAAACTTAAGCTCAAACTAAACCAAAAATAGAATCAGTTTAAGTTTCTGTGACTGAACAAAATTACGCCTGTTTCAGACAAAAGAATTCTACAATTCCACCAACACTACAACCCCGGCGCAGGAGTTCCTGAAACTCCGAGTGCTCTTCCTTTCGGACAGTATCCAAAAGGTGGGAAAACCGGATCCCACCCTACTCCTCTGTCTTCTGGTGGCCTGGGTCCTGATCTTCTTCTGTCTGGTTCGGGGCATCAAATCCTCGGGAAAAGTGGTATACTTCACGGCAACCTTTCCCTACGTAATCCTCTTCATATTCCTGATCTTTGGCTACTCACGAAAGGGCGCCGAACGGGGATTCACCTTTTTCATGAAGCCGGATTTCAATAAATGGGCCGACCCCCAGCTGTGGCGAGATGCGGCCGGACAGGTGTTTTTCTCCCTCAGCCTGGGCGGGGGCGGCCTCACAACTCTGGCCAGCTACAACGATTTCCATAATAACCTATTTAGGGACACTATCATCATCGTTTTTGGCGACTTTTTCACCAGTTTTCTCAGCGGTCACGTGATCTTTTCCATCCTAGGTCATATGTCCTACGTTCAGAATGTCGAAATGAGCACATTGTCCCAGTCCGGCACTACCCTTGGGTTCCAGGCCTACCCTACGGCTATTGCCCTTCTGCCACCCAAAAACCTCTGGGCTGTTCTGTTCTTCTTTATGCTAATCATTCTGGGATTGGACAGCGAGATGGTTCTAGTGGATGTCATTATCACAACGATTGTTGACTTTTGGCCCTTCCTAAGGGACCACGGCTACCGACCCTATGTCGTTATGGGAGTCTGTAGTGTTCAGTTCATCCTAGGGATCTGTCTAACCACCCCGGCGGGTGAGCATATCCTTAATCTGGTCGATACCTACGCGGGAGGCTGGCCGGCTCTCCTGATTGGGCTGGTGGAGGTAATCCTGATCTGCTACGTCTACGGGATCAAGCGATTTGTCCAGGATATCCATATGATGATGGGATCCCCGCCGAATGCCTGCTGGCAAATCCTGGGCTACCCGAGCAACTGGTACTGGTACATAACTTGGCTGATCTTCTGTCCCCTACTCCTAAGCGTTATCCTGGTGGCTAACTGGGCCTACTATGCACCTACGTTTGCCGATGCCAAGTGGGCGGACGGTTTGGGCTGGTTCATAACCATGATCCCGATCCTGATCTTCTTTGCGGTCACAATCTTTCGATATATCCGGGGCAAGCGGAGAGGCGAGTCCTTTAAGGATATGATTCAGCCCAAATCGTCCTGGCCCGACTCCTCGGGGACAGAAGTGAAACTGCCGAAATGTTTCGATAAGCTGCACCTGGCGCCGTCCGGCAGGCGTCCGCCAACCAAGTGACATAATGTTAAAATGTAGGAAAAAGAATTTTTAAATAGCAGTACTCGAATAGATGTATTTTTGTTGTAACTGGTGTCTTTAAAGATGGGCCTGTTTATTATACTGTTCAAACAGCTGATGTTGTGCTACCAACAATTATGTGCTCATTGCAAAACATTCAGTGCACTTAATTCAATTTCGTTTGTAGAAAGCAGCAAGCTCTACAACTAAAAGCTTAATTATATAATCGCTAAAACATTTAATCGTGGATTTAACATGTTGACAGACTAAATGCAACAACAAAATGTTGTCAAATTGCAAACAAAGACATTTGTTACCCTATTCTACTGGAGCAGCGGCTAATCAACAGTAAATCAACTATGATTTTAATTGCTGGCAATTTTCTAAGATGGTCGATTAAAGAAGTATTGCGCGCCTCCGTCAATCTTCATGAGATTTCCGGTGGTGAACGAGGAATGATTGCTGGCCAGAAAGATAATCGTGGCAGCTACTTCTTCGGGTTGACCGATTCGACCAATAGGATGCAGAGTAGCACAGATCTTCAAAATCTAAAACCATACAATTTTCTTGGATTTTGAAAAATCGCTAAAATTCATTAAGTAGTTGTGTGTAGTGGTGCACAACTATAACTATAAGTACGACCAAAAAATGTGTGTACAAACTTCGACCGTTTATAGCAGATTAACCTTTGGAGCAAACCCCAACAATATATATATATTTTTAGAATCCTCAGGAACCCGAGATTTCGAAAATCCGGAAAAATCCGGAATTCCGGTTTTCATTCACGGAAATTCTAAAGTTTTTGGTTTTTCGCCCAATTTTTATCGCAATCAAAATTTTGTTTCCACGATCGAATAGAGCTGGTCCCGCTGCATATTTTTGCTCTTAGAAGTTTTCACGAAAATGCACCCATTTTCCGGAATTCCGGGTTTTCAAAATTTCCGGATTTTAAAAATTTTCTCCAATACTCATTCGAAAGCTCTTATCGAGCTGAACAACTTCTGTAATAAAATGAACTCTTGAAAATGCACACAATTCCCGGAATTCGAAAAAACCGGATTTTCCTGATTTTAAAAATTTTCTCCAATACCCCCCCAATATTGGTATCATTCGAAAGCTCTTGATGAGCTGAACAAATCTTGTAATAGAACCAACTCGCAGAAATGAGCCCAGTTCTCGGAATTCGCTAATACCTTCCAAGCTAGAGTGAAATCCGGAATTCGTGAATTTCGGGAATTGGGGCATTTTCAGACATTGGTTCTATTTACAAGATTTGTTCAGCTCATCAAGAGCTTTCGAATGATACCCATATTGTGGGGTATTGGAGAAAATTTTTAAAATTCGGAAAATACGGTTTTCTCGAAATCCGGGAATTGTGTGCATTTTCGAGAGTTCATTCTATTACAGAAGTTGTTCAGCTCGATAAGAGCTTTCGAATGATACCCATCTTGTGAGTATTGGAGAAAATGTTTAAAATCCGGAAATTTTGAAAACCCGGAATTCCGGAAAATGGGTGCATTTTCGTGAAAACTTCTAAGAGCAAAAATATGCAGCGGGACCAGCTCTCTTCGATCGTGGAAACAAAATTTTGATTAGGATAAAAATTGGGCGAAAAACCAAAAATTTTAGAATTTCCGTGAATGAAAACCGGAATTCCGGATTTTTCCGGATTTTCGAAATCTCGGGTTCCTGAGGATTCTAAAAGTATATATATTTTTGGGGTTTACTTCAAAGGTTAACCGCTATAAACGATCTAAGTTTGTACACACATTTTTTGGTCGTACTTATAGTTTCTTTTCATAACAGAGTTAAGCTTACGTGAAATGTTTAGTTTTAACTCTTACTTACTGCCAGTTAGTTACATATCTATGGGCATCCTGTTATAGCTTCATCTTAGGGCCTTTTTGCGCAGCGAGTTAAACGAGTTAAAGTTAAAGAGTTAAAATTAACTCGATCCTTTTCACCCACAAGGTTAAAAGAGTTAATAAACAGGCAGTTCATTTTAACTCGCCTGCTGGGTTAAACCAGTTGAAAACTTTTAGCTCTACTCTTTTAACTCGCGCGCGAAAAGGTCAGTCATAGTGTATCATTAGGAATCGGCGTCTTACTCTGTCGACTTCAGCATCCGATTGTCCTCCTCTGCCAAAGATTGCCGTTTCGATGATCGCCGGACTAAAATAATTAAATTGTTTCGTCAGCGAAAGCTAGGTTCAATGTTTTAGCGCCTGTAGCTTTGTTATTTATTTTTTCATCCAAAAAAGAAAAGGAATCTTGAATATGTCCTAGCAATAATCGCTTAATACGTACTCTAGACCCCAGTGCTACAAGATGAGGTTTTGGCAACCATTTTGTAACATCATTCTACTTTAACTTTGACGGTACTGAAACTAAATTAATTGCTGACGACAATTAGATATACTATAGGCTGCTAGTTATGCTATAGTCTGCTAGTTCTAATATATTATATTAATATATTACTTAAAGTCAGTATGTACGTCAAGAACCATTGGCTCTCTCCTGTTCGGACTAAGGCTACGGCCTTAGTGACTGCAGGCAGGCGTTTTTCATTATTTCTTTATGATTAAAGTCAGTATGGTAATTAAAGTAAATGAATGTGTTGCGAACTTGACAGAATTGACTCTAACACCCTTCGGAGCCAATTCCAGTGCCAAACATTTTGTGAACATGTCCATAGCCCCTTTGCTGATGCTGTAGTAAGGAGCATGCTGATTCTGAAGCAAAGCAGTCATACATAGGTTAAAAAATTTCCTCCGTCAGCAAAAAAGTTCCTGGTCTGCCGCCGGAATTTTTTAGCTAAATTCCGTAATCTTGAAAAAACCAAGATTTAAAATGAAAACAGTTTTTGGCACAAAATTTTACTTTGATACTTTATTATCGTTTGCAATGATTCATGTTTGGTATGTAAATTTTTCGAGCTAACTTAAAGTCTAACTCTAATTCCAAGTCGTAAGTTAAAGACAGGCATTAAGTTACTTGAACTCGATCAAACTTGAGAAACAACGGGGACGGGATTTTAAAGCTTTCGAATTTAGATTGGATCAAAGAACTCAGGCTAAAACTGACCCTTGGACAACCATAGCTTAGTATGGGTTGTACTGGTTTGTGTTACAACTGGCAAGGGTTTTCTCAAAGTATTTGGTCATGTGGAACCTAATTTAAGGCACTTAAATTAAGTAAATTTTTTAGCTTTACATTCTATCAATATGTACGTAAGAGGTGTGCCGCTGTTGTAATGAAACGAAACAAATGTCATCAGCTAAAAAACCTATACTTTCTTGGGGAAGGCGATTTAGCTTAAGCTTTAGACAACTACGGCTTCTGGGTGCGCAAGGAAAAGCTATGTGCAAATTTTTTGCTATTCAACTGTCTCAGGAAAGCTGTCTATAATTTTAACAATATACATTTCAACATGTCCATAAAGTAAACTACTTCTTCTTTTCTTTTTGAAACTAATAAAACTATGGAAAAACAAAAGAATTCGCGGATACTAAAGATTTACTATAACTCCACTACAGCTAATAATCAAACTAGATGAACATTTACATATGCATTGTATTAGAAAAATACTCACAGGCCTAAGTCCAGCTAAACTTGACACATTTACGATGGATCCTAGAACACAGAATATTAAATGTAAACAGTGAAATAAAGTAAATAAAGTAAAATAAACTACACATTAAGCAAAAGTTGACTTTGAAGGCTGACCATATTGTTTCTATTGTATTCGAAAGTTTTATTTTTTAACTTCCCACAACGTTTCTTAAGAATTTTAGCAAGAGTCCATAATAATTTCCCTTATATTATAGAAGATAATCTTCTATAATATAAGGAATTAATTATGGACTCTTGATTTTAGTGATATCTTAAGATATCTGGTGCGTGCCTAACTGTGTCCGGCCATGGCATGGCTTGAAGTCCATGAACTTACAGAATTCACAGAATTCCTAAGTCCCCGTACCATCGGCCAAGGAATTAATTATCGATCTTAAATTGATCTGCGGATTGCTTCCCTGAGGTTGTGGCTGGTAACAGGAGCTAATCAAAAGTAAACATATTTTGATGGGCTCTTTCTGTTTCAGAGATGTTGTTTGGCTCCCGTGATAGACTGATCGAAATAGGCGGATTAGGTAACTTTTTCTTGGCTCATTTATTATTTGTTTAACAAACTTCCACGGAAATAAAAATTCACAGAGGGAAGCTATATAAAAGTATGTACCTTTAGCTTCAATCAAATGCGGAATGGCTAGCTTGGTTAGAGCGATAACGGAGATAAGATTTACGCTCATAATTTCTTCAAAGTCGGATAGTGGCCGCTCACTGATGGCTCCAGTTTTGAATGTTCCAGCATTGTTTACCTGAAACAAGCAGTCTTCGTCCAGGTCGTATTAGTTTACATTTCTTAGCAATATGCTTGCTTTCAATTCGCCGAGGGCTCCAGCCAACCCTGCTGTCTATCCTTAACTGGTCGGTAAATGGGTATCACTGTGGTGGAAAGGTAACGGGAGTCTGTGTTCTGGCGTAATACCTGATGAAGGGCTGGCCTCCCTGCCACAGATGTAGTCAACATTAGTGTTGTCGCTCCTGGCTTCGGGCTGTGAATCCGGAGCTAAGCAACGGCACCCTATAACCTTCTGTAGGTTGGAGTTCTTTCCAGGGGTCACTTTACCTTTACGTTTACCTTGCTTTCAATCTACACCACAACGGCTGGACACGTACTGGCTGAGATCCTTACATCAGAGCTTGCCCTTACATAAGCTTGCCCTAGGTGTCAGGGAAGACAACTACTTGTAGGAGAGTAAGTACTTTTAAGAAAACTATTGAAGGTAACGGAGATAATTATTTGCACGGCTATTTCTTGAATGGTTACGACGCTAAGGGAGGAATGAGAAGCGGATATGTTCTTACCAAAATGTTAAGCCTTCCGGTTATTTCTAAAGCAGACTTGATTAAAGAAGTTCTAACATCCTCTAAGACAATGTCACCAACCACAGTTCGAACCTAAAAGGAAACAAAATTAATAAATTAAAAATCCGTATTTTCGCAAGAACGCTCGATTTTTGTGAGTTATCAATCAGCTCAATTTTTCTTCTAAAATTCGGGTCATAAATCAAAAAACGTCTATCAATTTGTAGGAATGCTTGAAATTACATTTTGTAGTCCATTGGACGTGACACAAATTAAGAAATTAGTTCCATTTAGCTGTATAATTGCGTACTGATAAGTCCAACAATGTTAAAGTCAAAGAAGACAGAGGTCCCTAATAAGTATATATACGCTACTTATTGCATTAGCATAGCGTTCCCAGTTTAAATATACACTGCTCATTAGTGTTGTTAGCCTGCCGGTGTCAAACAATGCGGCCGACCGTCCTTACAAGAAATGAATGCGAAAATACGGTCTTCCCATGCTAAGAATTCTTTGGAATGATTTAAAGGAACGGCTTTAAAACACGACTTCTTTAGGTTCAAAAGGTCATTGCAAGGGTTGGTCAACCTAGTGTTTCCAACGGATGAAAACGAAGATAGCATGTTTGATGAGCTGGTAAATTATTTATTTCATCCTAATACGAGCATTGCGCCTAGAGGCAGAAAGAGTGGGACTAAAAGAAATTGCAGCAATTATGAAGATACCGATCTCGATAGTAAGCATACAATCACAGGAAAATTTCCAATAAATTCTCGGCCAATTTAATATTCTGGAAATTGCACTTTGTTTGCGTAAATATGCCTAATCAGTTTTCGGTGGTTTTCGGTTTCCATGGAAATTGCACTTTTGGGTGTGAATGTGTCAAATTAATTTTCGGTGGTTTTCGGTTTCCTATGAAATTCCACTTTTGGGTTTGAATCTGTCAAATTAGATTTCGGTGGTTTTAGGTTCCTACTCTCAACACTGTGTTGTTCCAGGGAAAGTGCAGTTTGCGGTGTTAATATGCCCAAATAGTTCTCACCACTTTTGGGTTTCACGGAAAATACACAGGATTATCCGTGAAAGTGTCTGTTCAGATCTCACTCATTTTTGTTTCGAAGAATTTGCAGTTTTAGGAGTCAGCGGTGCCGAAATCGTGATTGATTCCTTACTATCGGCACCAATATCTTTTGACAGACGCATTAAGCAACCAGAAAGTACTACCTGGTCTTCCTTCAGTCCAGCTGTAATACAGTCTGTCTTCGTTTTCTGGAGATTGTCAACATTTCTACCGGTTATGGCAACAGCACAGCCAAGCTTTGCTAAACCGATAGCTGTGGCCCGTCCTATACCGGAGGTGGCACCTGAAATATGACCTAATTGTGGCTCCGAATGCAATACCCCCAGGTTTAAATGAAACAAACTGATAAAGAAAGTAACCAAAGAACATAAAAATAATTGAAAATTTATGTTAATAAACAGTGCTGTTGACATAATATGGCCAAATTAAAGTCAATTAATAACATTAAGTATATTGAGACACATAACTACATAATGCTAAAGCTTACCAGTAACTATTGCAACTTTGCCTGTCAAATCCATGAATTATTTCAACTGCTCTCCACTGCCTTGACTACAATTACCGAATAGCTCTCTTATCAGTAGGTAAGCAAACTTGTTATCAGAATTGACAACCTCTATTCTTTGCTCTTTCTCTGTGAAACCTGGACGCTGTATTCTAGATGCTTTTAAACAAGGCTCTAGCAATTCTTGAAACTGAAGTCGTCACGCTACAATCAAGAGCACATTATCATAATAGTCTTTATTTATTTATTTATTTATTTATTTATTTATTTATTTATTTATTTATTTATTTATTTATTCATTTATATTAAGCCTTTAATTATCATTCACAATCCTGGATGCACGCTAACTGAATGGTTGGCTAGCGCAATCGTTGCACTTTCCTATATTCACACGTAACATAATTGATTTGATTGAAAAGTGATTAGTTGACAAGTTATTAGTGATTAGTTGTTTAGTGTAAACTGTTTTGGGTGGATATTTAAGGACAGAGACAGAT
Source organism: Trissonchulus latispiculum (assembly GCA_030248195.1). Lineage (NCBI taxonomy): Eukaryota > Metazoa > Nematoda > Enoplea > Enoplida > Ironidae > Trissonchulus > Trissonchulus latispiculum. The sequence continues at coordinate 35,808 of JASAND010026242.1, read as the reverse complement.
GTGCGCCACGACTGTCAGCATACATTAACAAGGGTACCAATTCCTGAGGGGTCCTGTACCTGTTTTAGCCCAAATTTTACCTGCCCTTGTACCTTATTGTATATTTGGGGGGGGGTCCAAGCAAAAAATTTTCGAGAAAAGGTGAAATTTTTACAAATTTTTAGCGAATTTAGCGCTAAATTAGCTATTTTACAACCATTTTAGAGCAAAATATGCAGTTTTTAGCGATTTTTTTATAATTTTTTTTCAAAATTTTAAAAAATTTGATTATTTTTGGCTAAAATTTCAAGTAATTTTTTGTTTGGCCTGCCTTTCCTGGCACTATCCCTTGTCCTTTGGCCCCGTACCCCCCCATACCCCCCCTTGTTAAAGTGTGACTGTCAGTAAGTATATGTCATTTTCAAGCTTTTTGAATGTTCCAACGAATTCAAACGTTTAAACCAAGTTTCAATTAATATTACAAAGATACATTTATTGATGTAAGAATACGTGAGTTGTGGCCTGAATAAATCTAGACTCTCAGTACTATGTTACAGGAAGTTAAAGCCAGCCTTTGCACTAACTCAGCAAAGCTCTGCAGTAAAATAGTTTTACGCTTTCGTCTTTCTATTCTCTCTTTGTTTCTGCTCCATATGCCTGAAAGAGTTTTTCAGAAACCGGGATAATATTTTTTACTTGGTTCGGCGTGAGCTCTGTGCTCCGGTTACAAAATTCCGAAGTACGTCATCACCCGCCTCCGAGATTGCTATAGCGAAGTCTCTGGACAACTGAACGCCTGGTCAACTCAACTATACTCCAAGAGAATCACGCATACACAGGGGACGATATGGGCGGGGACTTACCAGATATTCACTTCGTATTCTAAATTAACAAGCATGAAAAAGTTTTTGCTAGTTTTTCTTGAGTCTTCTTCTGATACAATTTGTGCTGCTAAGCCGCCAGATAACACGGGAGTACTCACTTCCCATTGACAAGTATGACAAGACACGATGAAATTAATTTTGTCATACAAACAGGATTTCACATTGATACAAGCACATTTCATTCCAATTTTAGGATATTTCCTGCTGCGCCTATAATCGGCTTTTAGAGTATCTTTACACACACTTACATAGTATTCACATATCCGTGTATAAACCTGTGCATTAAATTTTACAATGCATTAAACAGGATAGACTCCATTTCGCTGGAATAAGATTGGCCTTCCTATAAACGAGTTTTCTTAAGCGAACAGTTTTCGGTTTTCCCTAAGCTTGAACAGGTTTGAATTACACTCGTTTGACACTTGATCCACTCGTCGGCAATGCCGGATTCAAATGAACCTTCATAAAATGACTGTACTGATTAATTTCATTTCACTGTCACCTGATTCCGCATCTCTCTCTCTCTCTCTCTCTCTTAAATCCATGGGATTAAGTGTAAAAGCAAACAGCGTCAGGGGAGACGCACCGTGAGCTTTCCACACCTGCATCAAATCGGTTAAAACCCATTCATACACAGCATAGATACAGAAATCGAACCATGCGATCACTACTCACTCATGACTTTCTGGACCCAAAAGTGCCATATACTTAAAGTATCCTCATGTTTAGCCAACATCGACACAATCACCGAGGGACGGAAAATGTTGCTTCAACCACGCAAGATCAATAACATAAGCTTGGTGCTCTGAGGCAAGTAACTTTCATTTCAACCTACGACTTAATTGGTTAACCGTAAACACTACTTGTTCTGAATCATTTTATTGCATCCTGACTGTCGAACAATTACGGGCATTCGTGTTGAAATATTAATAATGCAAGATGAAATGGCATTTTTACTTGGACTGAATAATCATTTTTATTGCAAAGCTTTCCTTAACCATAACTTCAACGGTATTTACTCGGAAGTCTAAGCAAAGACTGGGTTCCTAGGAGCATAGTCAACATCGTGGCAGTGTTGTTTAATGGTATTAATCAAAGATTGCTTCACCACCCCTTTTTATGGAAGTAGTAAAGGATTTTGGGGTGACTACTAGTTTTCACGGAGTTCGCGAACTCCTAAGCATTAAGCGATGGTATCTAAGACTTTTTTGGGTGGTATTCATTGCAGGATCCCTCGTATTATTCTCAGTGCAGTTGTTCGAGACCTTTTCAGAGTTCTCAGCCACGCCAACAGTTTTCAAACGACAAACAAAGCTACTCCTAAAGTTCCCTGATCTTCATCTGTGTTCCGATGTTTGGTATTCCCGCGAAACTATCGCTAACATTCAGCTATCGGACTATCAAAAACAATCGTTAATAAAACTGTTTACTCCTTTTGATGACAACTGTCGCAATCTCACAGGTGGTGTTGGACACAATCTTAGTCAGATTCTAGACGCGATGGTTTATCCGCCTTCAACGCTGTTCGATACTACGGGTGCCAGCTTTGAGGCTATTACGTATCAGTATTCTCCCATGGGTATCTGCTATGCGTTTCACAGTAAGAACTATGAAAACGCCACGAGACAAATGGACAAGTCCGAACGAATTGGATCATTTGAAATTAAAGTTTTGGAAAATACGGAGTTCAAGTTGCATCGTATGGATATGGCAATTGGTCGTTACTTTGATGACATGTATCCCATTCCACTCAGCCTCCATCACGACTTTAGGACAGTAATTGTCAGAGTCAAACTTTTCGAAATAAACATGTTGACTGTTCTAGATGCACCCTGCAGAAGTGATCATTCCAGCGGATACCAGGAGTGTGATGAAATGTGTGAATACCGCTTATCATATTGCTTGAATGGGTGCACCAGATTTCTTATCAACATAAATGAGTCCGCAGACTCGCTGTGTGATTGCAGCCAAACAATTGACAACCCTGATCCAGTGTGCCATCGCGACTTTGATCATTGCCTATCTCAGTGCAAACCGTTATGCAACAAATTTCAGATCACCACAAGCGTTCACTACAAAACAACCCATTCTACTACACACCACGAAAGTATGAGTCACGTTTTGGAATTTCGTCTCGGTGAACAAAGCAGAATCTATTTCAGTATGGTCGAATATCAGCATTATACAATAGTAAGCCTCTTTAGTAGTGTTGGAGGAAGTTTGTCCCTTTTTACGGGTGCTTCTGTATTAACAGTAATTCAGTTACTTTATTTTTGTCTGTGCAGCTTCGCACGTTTTTTAGACTTTTGCATGCTGTCATGAAATAACAAAATAAAACTAATGTGTTTACTACTTGATATTCTGTCGGTGGTTATCGTAGATTTACGGTGGTTGTACATTTATGGTTGTAGTCAGTTATTCCTGTTCTCAATTGTTACAAACCAAATGTTACATGTCATGGCAGGCTGCTTGTTTTTCGTGTTCACGTGTGCTGACAAATCTGAGTTCTAATGATAAATCTTACAGAGAACCTGCCCTCGCTTACACTCTTATACATTTTCTGTACTCTTAGTGGTGTTCTGGATTAATTACTATATCATATTTTGTTCCTCTATAAATAATTTCGAATCACCTTGTTTCAGACGGTATATCGATTAACAAATTTTCGATCTATCACTGCGGCCCCAATAATCCCATGCTTCCGTTAGTTTTATAATGATGAAGCCACGTAGCAGGTCACATCAGACAGTATCACGCACAGACTAGATAAATGTCCAATAATATATTTAGTGGGGGGATCCCGAGCAATCACGTGGGGTTAGTAAGTCTGTACAACACGTGATTTGCCAAGTTAAGCTTAACCCAGGTTAGGCTTCATTTTGGGGTTAACCCCAAAATTTGAGGGCTGGGTTAACTTCGGAGTCAGCCCAGTCCAATCAAGCAATTTTGGGGCTGTGTTACGCTAACCTGGGTTTAAACGGAGTTAACCCATTTTCAAGCTTTAGGCAGCTGGAATTGCGCAAAACGGGGTTAACCCGTTTTCAAAAAAGGCTACATCAAGTGTGCGAAATGGGGGTAACCCATTTTCAGTGGCAGGCTGCTTAAAGTGTTTGCTCGTGTTTGCCTGTAGAAAATTGCTGACGCTAACCCGGATTAAATACTTAACCCTGCTAAGTGAGGAGGGTTAAGTTTTGGCCTGCTTAACCCCGTTTTAATCCCGATTTTTAAACCCGAGTTAAATGACAGGATCGAGTTTGGCACTAATCCCAAAATAGCCTGTTAACCACGATATATACCCGGGTTAAGCCAAGTTTTGGTTGTGATAAGATGGGGTTCGGGTTAGCAAGAGAACATAATATATAAGAGTATGACAACAGTCATTCGGTCGATTGCACCAAATAGGGCTAGCTATTCTGAGAATAACGTTATTCCGGAATAGCTATTCTCATTTTGTCCTGATTTTCTGTTGCACCAAACAAGAATAGGATTAGCTGAGCTAATACTATTTTATTCTCAGAATAAAATAAGAATAGGTATACCTGTTTTCATTTTCTTTTAACCAATCATACGATACCAAACGCCATACTCAACCAATCAGATTATAGTACGTTTTGGTCACGTTATTCTGAATTTTATTCTTATTTCTGATGTTAGTCATGTTCTGACTATAATTTTAAGTTGAGCAAGCGAAGAACTGAAATTTAAAAATGTACATTGTAATAATAAGGCGCTGGGTAATGGTCTCGGCAATGGGTTGTGGTTACATTTCTGCAAAAGAAGACTAGGCATAAAAATGTACGTAAACAGAAATAGTCAAGAATTTTGTCAGTTTACCTTGATTGTGCTTAGGAAAATACGGGCTAATTCAATTTGAATCAACAATTAATATTTTAAAATGCAAATACGAAGAATTTGCTTTGCCTAGCATGAATAAGTCATACGGAAAGACAGTTCCTGATGTCGCAAGTTAAGAAAATATATAGATCAAAAATTCAGAAATCAAAAAAATCTTAAAACGTGGGCTTAAACTGCTCTTGAGGAAGCATAGGAATAAGAATAAATAAGGGACTTATTCGCATTCTATTCCGAAATAAGTTTGGTGCAATGCCCTTAATCTAATCCTATTCTTATTCTTATTCTGATTTTATTTTTATTTGATGCAATGGAATTCTTGCTATTCCGATTTTATTCCGGAATAAAATAAGAATAAGCCTATTCTAGTCTTATTCTTATTTGGTGCAATCAGCTGATACTCTACTTATTATAAGCGCGACACATCCTCTGCTCGCTAACGGCTTACCCCCCCCCTCCGGAAATTGGACCCTTCACTTCAAAGAAATTTGTGCGCTATGCTTCTGTTCTAAAGCTCGAAGCAGACACAAAATTCGCGTACGTAGTGCTTGTGTTTTCGAGCTTTAACACAGAGCAAGTGAACGTACTCCCATTTCAACTAGGTACCAATTTTAGAGGGGAAGGGTCACTGGGGTCCAATCTGCGGGGGTGGGGTAAGCCGTTAGCGTGCAGAGGACGTGTCGCGCTTATAATACATAGAGTGTGACAGCAATATCATACTCTTATGTATTATATTGGGGGTACGTAATCCATTAACCCGGGTTTGTGAGTTAAGAAGACTGATAGAACCGGGACAGGCTGTAGTCGCGGTGGCTTGTCTTGTTAGCAATAATTAAGAAAAAGATTGCACGAATGCGTACTTTTACATACGTGCATGTTTACTTTCTAGAGATCTCATAATTTTGAACTGAGTGCATGCCTACGAATAAACTTTTAAAGCTGAGATTCAAACCCTTAATTAGTGCCTAAAGAAAAAATTTGAAACCCAAGAAATCAAGTTTTCTAGTAAGTTATTCCAAACATTTGCAATTCTATAAATATTAACTTTCAGTACGATTTTTCAAAAATGCAAATACAGTAAACCACACTTTACAAGACATTGTTTATACGTTAATTGTTCCAGTCCACGAAGACCTTTTGTGAAAGTTCTATGTACATTTCAATGGCGTCAATATCTTTCAGCAAACAAGGAGACAAAGTTGGAGTACAATACTCCAAAATGAGTCACACGTTGACACTGAATAATTAACCATCAATTTTGTATTCCTACTCTTCAAACTTCGAAAATCAATGCCAACCCTTTGACTAGATTTTGACTTCAGTTCACAAATATGCCGTGACAATCTGAAATCGCTTCAATTTCCAATTGACAAATAACGAACAAAATTTGCTGTATCTATGGTTTCTAAAACGAAAGATATTTTTTCACATTTCGGTTACCAATGTGCAAAACAGGACACCCTGACACCTAAAAATTTACTTGCATAATAGCAGTCCAATTGTCAACAGAATCTAAATCTAACAGTAGTGTATCCCCATCCCATGCAGAATTTACAATGTTTCAAATAGTTGCAAAAGAATAGCTTCAATGAAAGATTATCAGCAAAATCATTAATGTACACTATAAGCAACAGTGGACCCAAAACAGAGCCTTGCGGCACACCGTTAATTACTTCCTTCCAGGAGGACCTTGGTGAACCAAACTTGACCCTCCGTATCCTCCTTGTAAGAAATGCCTTGATCCATCTCAAAATTTTACCTCGATTTTTATTAGCCTCCAACTTCATAAGAGTTTAACGTGAGACACCTTATCAAATGCTCGCATAAGATCAATATGTAGTCGTCAAATAGCAAAACGTGTCAGTTCGTCAACTGACCAAACATTTTTGTCAGATTGCAATCTGACATGTCAGATAGCAGAACTCTCTTAAACTAGCAGAGTTACGCCTATTTCGCATGTCAGATTGTGAACTGACCAACCCAAACATGTCAGATTGCAATCTGCCAAATTTGACTTTGTCAGATTGTAAAATCTAGTTCTACTTTCCGCTAAATTTGTTTTCTACTTTTTATTTATGTGTTAGATAAATTACTTCATCTGTTAATAATTTATAAAATTATCATTAAAGTTAGATAATTAATCTAATTTTTTCCGGCTACGCCTCAGCGTATGTTGAAGCTGACGTCAACGGATCCAACGTTGAATATACCATTTTCCTTCCATCTTTCCTTAAGCTGCTGGGAATGGATTCTCTACCCTCCAGTATTGACTCTGAAACTCTGGAAGATTTCCTGGTCAATCTACTACCAATGAAATGCGAGGCTATTGTAAAGGATAAGAAAATTATTGAAATCATGTAGCTCTATTGTTTCTTCAGAGTACTACCTACCTTTGTTATACAGTCGAATATTTCGATTCTGTTATTGTTATTACTATATATGCTGGAAATAATAAAGAAAAAACACTATCGATATCGCCTAAATTTAACTCATTGCTTAAATTGAACACATAAAATATTGCGAATGAATACAGTCATAACTGTATAGCTGCTGCCAAACTTTCAGAAAATGGAAATAAACGAATCAATTAGCATAAACCATTCCTTAATATAAACTAACAGCACCCTACTCTCAGAACGTACATCTTCAGACTATACAACACAGCCCAGAATACTCATGATTCACGAACATCAACAACCACTTATCAACCACCACCACGAACTTATCCTTTTCTGCGTAGCCGGCACACTACGTTTAAAAAGTTCAACTCCACACCTACCAGCAACCCTTTTGCACACAACTTCTGCTTGTTCAACTATTGAAAGTTTGAAAGTATTTGAAAGTATTTTCAAAGCATGCTATATGAAATTTTTGTAAAACGCAAATTTTAATTCTGCTTCAACCAAGCCTATTTTTAGGTTTTCTTACTTATCAAATAAATTCGATAAAGTCTTTAGTTTTGTGTAATGATTTATATAATATATTGTCATCTTCATTTTTACTGACAGAACGTCTTCACTTGTTGGCACAAATAGAGGAACCATGACAGTGACTTGTGCAGTTAAGACCAGCCTTCTTACACTTGCAAATATTGGTTTTGCAATGCTTCTGTGACTGTCGGCAATTGCACCGTGTATATCCCTGGCCCTCGGCAACAGATTCTGTGGCAACAGCTTCTTGAATTGAAATAAGTTTATCTCGATTAATATTTTGGAGTGAAAAACTTTCAGCGCCACCGACATCCAAATCTGCTGCCGAGAACCAGTTCTTTATAACATCATGAGGAGTGCCAATGAGGAATACGTTGTTTCTTTCCTCTAGGATTATCCCCACGATGTTTCAGTTGTCCAAGGGACCTCGGTCCACCGGATGTACGGGAACAAGTACGGAGTCCCCGATTTTAAGCGCGGGAATGTTCTTTTGGCTTTGCGCAAGAGCCTTCTTAGCTTCAACTTGTTGACAAATGAAAGCTCCTTGTCTTTCTTGTGCTATTTCATCTTCGCGATCGCAACACCAGCATAAATCATTGCATAGTTGAAAAATTAGATTTATTATCTAACTTTAATAATAATTTTATTAATTATCTAGCAGATGAAATAATTTATCTAGCACATAAATAAAACCTAGAAAACAGATTTAGCGGAAAGTACAACTAGGTTTTTTCAGTCAAGTCAAATTTGGCAGATTGGAATCTGCTCGTTTGGGTTGGTCAGTTCACGATCTGACATGTCAAATAGGGGTAACTCTTCTAGTTTAACCGAGTTCTGCTGTCTGACATGTAGATTGCAATCTGACAAAAATGGTTGTTCAGTTCACGAACTGACACGTTTTGCTATTTGACAACGACAAATATAAACAACATCAACGGAATCACCCTTATCCCAAGCATTGACGCAATGGTGTGTACAAGCAGTAGGGTAAGGATAGATCTTTATGCATAAAACCACGTCGACAAGAAGTCATTTAATAATACTTAGACATGATTAACCATAAACGGTTTGAGAAGTCGTTCGAATATTCTACAGCAGACTATTTTATTGATAGAATTAAAAAAAGAGATGTCAGGAGTGCAGAATATAACTTGAACCTAGCACATTTCGCTATCAACGGATCTTTAACTATTGTAAAAATTTCAAAACAAACAATTAATTTAAACTGGACTAGAAGATTGCAAGGCCCGTCGAGTATGTGCATGTTGAAGTCCTGTCGTCAAATTACCCTAACCGACTACCAAATAGAATATGAACTAGTTTATTCAAAAAATTACAAAAAAGTGTGCAAAACACTGCACATAAATCAAAACAACCTATTCGAATGCACCAGAACAAGATTCCAAGATTCCCCCCATCAGCGATGCTGTTAACAAGGGTACGACAATTGGCCACAAGGGGTAAGTAAATTTTCAGCAGAAATAGATTTAGCGACTAAAATTTCCGAAAGTCCCGGCTTGGAATATTTCACATAAAATTATTCTTTAAAAATTCCGAAAACGTTGTTTTTGTTAAAATGCTAAAAAACTCGCTGCTTTTCGATGAAAAACGGTTACAGATCGCTAAAAATTGCTTTCAAAAGTTCTTTGGGAAACATCGCTTCCACACAAGGTACCCAAACTGGCTTCCACAACGGTCAGTGAAATTTCACTTCCAGTTCGGGTATGCAGAAATTTTATTCTAACTATCAATCATCCAAAGCGAAATGAAGTATAAAATAATTGAAAGACAAAACCCGACCTACTCCGACAATAGTTCACTTCCAGCTAACGTTGAGTGCACAACTTTTAATAAAGTGTACTATTAGCTAAGTCCGGCCAATGTCTTTACACGAACTTCAAGTTTTAGGTTAACCATTAATGAAGTTGACATTACTTTTGAATAATTTTGAAATGAAAACAACAGAAATAGTTGAAATTTTTCCACACTATGTAGTTCCAGTATCCTCAACACGTATATAGTAACAAGCGAATTCTCAGGCTATGGTTGGTGAAGTGTTTTACACTACAGTTAGCCCTAGAGCACAGTTAATACAATAACTAAAATTTTTTCAATTGAGTAAGTCGCTAGTAATAACCAGTAAAATTTGGGAAAGCGGCAAACGTTAAAGGATTCTGAAAATCGTAAAAATTGAATAACTATCGCAATTGTTGACGAAATTAGCTTATATGCGGGATACAATATGTTTGGGACATGGGCTAATTTTCCACCAAACGGCTAGTTGCTGGCATCTACCGATCTTTCAAAACTTAAAAAATCGGCTTCTTTTGATGAATTTAAATTTTTTCAAATTTCTTTTTCAACTAAAAGAAAGTTATGGCGGTTCAGAAAATATATACATTGCTGCAGCAAAAGCGTACCGCTAATTCAGTATAAACAAAACAATTTCACTCCCTACATTTTTTGGTCAGACTTTAAGAAGATTCTGATTGGAACAGTGTACTCTTAGCGCTGTACTTTCATTGTTTATTCCAACTGACGAGTCTATAGTTCAAGACAAAGCTTTTCACTATGATGGATTTTCACAATGATAGAACAAAAGTCTAGGAACCGTCCACATTCAACTCTTTAAACCGGTCCATTTGGAAAATTACTGTCAAAGAAAACTTGATCGTCAGTATACTTGCAACGCTCCTTTCATTTCATTTTGATGCCGATGTCAGTTCCGACGATATGTCTACCACAAGCTGAAAGCTTACATTCAAAGAGAGCCTGCTGATGTTATCTCCTGTTCCATGACCCATGGAGGCATTGAAAGAATTTGGATTGACTACAACTTTTCATGGGGTGCGTGAGCTCGTAAAAATTAAGCAGTGGTATTTCAAATGTTTCTGGGCAATTTGCATCATTGCATCGTTTGGCCTCTTTTTCGTCCAGCTATCAGATACTTTCTTTGAGTACACTCAAAATCCAACTATATTCAAGCGAAAAACGAAATTTTTGCATCAATTCCCAGATGTTATGCTCTGTTCTCAAATGTGGTATTCAAGTAAAGCAGCTGAGGCAGCCAATTTGTCTGAAGGCGAAGTAGATGCACTAGTCAGTTTATTCCATCCGAAGTTTAATTGCACAAACGAATATATTGATGATGGACAATTAAAAATGATTTTAGACTCATTGGTGCAACCAGCTTCAGCAGTTATCAAAATGCGTGAAAACGAAGTTAAGAACATTAGCTATGATTACTCTCCATCCGGAATTTGTTACATATTCCAAAGTGAAAGATACGAAAATTACTCCGGAAATATGACCAAAGACGAGCGGCGGGGCAGCTTTTTCATTAAAATTCTTCAGAGCCACGATTATAATTTAACACACATTGATTTGGTGTTAGGTCGCAGCTTCGAGGATATGTTTCCAATTCCAATTAATTTAAATCCAAATTTCTGGAGAGTCATTGTTGAAATTGAGATGTCTGAACTGAAAACTCTTGATCGACCAGCAGCGCCGTGTAGGCACTACCGTTCTCCCAACTACCTGTTGTGCGATGATGTTTGCGATAATAACCGATCATTCTGCCAAAATGGGTGTTACAAGTTTCTGATGAATATTAACCAATCTGTACAGTCAATTTGTAACTGTGATCAAGTTAATCCTGTCAACATACCAACATGCTCTCAAATTTTTGACCGCTGTGTTGGAAGCTGCACTCCACTGTGTGAAAAATTTCTGTTCAGTACCAGCACTTACTATTTATATGGCGAACCCCAAGCCGAAGAGAGTGGTGAGGAAAACGGAAGTATGGTAATGTTGCGACTGTCTGAGCGAAACAGAATATACTTTAGCTTGGAGGAGAATGATCTCTATACAGTACCTAAGCTGTTCAGCAGCATTGGTGGATCTTTGTCACTTTTCACTGGTGCATCTGTTCTTACAGTTCTTCATGTCATATTTTTCTGCATTTTTAATATCGGCACGTTAGCTTCGAAAGCATTTATATGGACAGCAGATATAGCCCCAACTGATAATAAAACATGAAGCACAGAAAGGACGACGATTGATATGCCTGGCATGTATAGGCATGCGTGTTGTCATTGTCATGTGTTAAGTCTGAAACCGTCAAGCGAATATACAGTATAGTTATTGAGTCTAGCAGTTTTTATTATCATTGAATCAGTCAATTGCGCTCTGTCTGTTGAGTAAACCTGTTCTCAGTTTTTTCACTAGTGCTTCGCGTGTTGCATAAATCGATGCGTAACTGGAGCTTTCACCTCTCTGGGCGATGTTAGTAATCTTTCTCGAATATAATGCATTTTGAGAATCAAATAAAGGAGTTCTGTATTATATCTTTGCAAAAGTGAGTCAAGCAATTTGGAATTTAGACGGCGGACTGGTGGAAGTGAGAGGATAATAGAATGGTACCGTTTTCCTCTTTTGCTAACCTATAGCTAACTTTGCTCAAATTCGGCATACAGATTTGGAAGCTTTCACACTGCAAATTAGTTTACTTTTAAACTACTCTCCTCTTTGTTGTGACCCAGATTTGGTTTACAACATCTCCTGTTTCTTTGGTCTGAGTCTCCTTAGATTTAGGGAGACAACAATAATCCTGAAACTGCCGGATTGGGCTGCCAACATGGGCGACGAAAACAACAGCGATGATGGCCAATTAAGGACAAAAACGGATCAAAATGAAAACCTGAAAATGGAACTATTAGAGAAAACAGTACAATTACAAAATTTGAGTATTCCGAACGAATATTCTGAAAAGTCAGTTGCACAACTGGTCGAACTCTTAATGGAGGTCAACGAGGAAGGCTGCCTTCCTCAATATGTGAGAAGGGCTGGGATATTTCACTTGAAGTTGATTTTCACATCAAACAACTGAGGGACAGAGTGGTCGATTCTGACATCAAAATGGGTCAAATTTTGGCGCCGATTGAAATTCCTCGGGAAGAAGAGCGGAGGCGATTACAGATGCGAGCCGTCTATCTTTACCATATTCCCATCACGGATACCAAGGCGCACGACATCCGCTGTCTCTGTGACCTGGGATTAGGGGTGGCTGGACCCGGCAGGTGGACCTATTATAAGACGGCAACTGGAAGGAGGACCCCTATCGGAGATGGTGGAAGATAGGTGATGGTAATAAGAACAGGAAGGGATCAAGTAATGCCCCCCCGGAAGGTACGGGCACCCCTCAGCGTGTACAAATTTGGCATCCGAATTGGGGAAAATGGTACCTTTGCTGTTTCGGGGAGGACACCTCCGAAGGGATTGTGAAAACCCGGAAGCCATTGTCAAACCGGAGTCCAATGTGGGAGGAAGGTGGAAAACAGTTGGGATCAAACTAGTTTCCCGAATCTGATTCTGTAAGGAGGACCCTCTCAATGGAAATCATGGACGTTTTATCGGCGGTCATGAGGCAGAGGAACGAGAAATTCCAGCGGAGGAGATCAAACCGGTAAATAATGGGACCCAGGATGTGGACCAGTCATTGCTCCTGCATAGAAAACAGGTGAATTGTTCAGCCCTGATGAATTCTAAATGGGCAATCTATGGGGACACCCATAAGGAGAAAATGATTCCCATTCTCACCCATAAGTTTCCCTACAGCAGCCATCATATTGCGCCCATTACTTTGGACGGAGTCAAATATCTCTCAACAGAGCATTTCTATTTCTGGACCAAGGCCGAATTCATGGGCGACGAGCGAACGGCTTCCAAGATTTTGGACAGCCCGCTTCCCAAAGGTGGCAAATCCTTGGGTGGGAAGGCGGAGGAGAAACCGGAAAGGATAAATGAGTGGAGGCGCAGTGGGAAAAACGAGGAGATGTGGCAAGGCATATCGGCCAAGTTTAATCAAAACCCACTTGCCCGGCTTGAACTTCTGACCACTAATGACCATAGATTGGTGGAGGGAAACCCAAATGACGAATTTTGGGGAGCAGGGATTGCCTATACAGATTCCCAGATTTTCAGCCACCAGAACTGGAGAGGCAAGAAATTCTAGGTGATTTGCTGACGATGCAACGGACAAAGATGCAGCGGTGCCGGAATTCCAGAAGGAGGACGAAGACTACATCCGATTCGAAGCGAAGAACCCGAAGCGTCCGAGAACTCCCAGTGGAGGGCAGACAAACGTTCCAAATGAAGGAACTGTGGCGCTTATGTTAGCTGTTATGGCTCCACTCATCCTTGTTAGCATCAATGCAAATGGTTTGAAGGGATACTCGAAAAAAGTCGATCAGCTTTTTATTAATTCGAAAAAAAGCGGATGTTGGGTACATCCAAGAAACAAATTTCATGCACTCAGACCACCGTTTCGAAAAAGTTATGAGCCCTAAGTTTAACACATTCCATTCATCTTTTAATGCTAACAGGGGTGGAGGAGTATGTATTTTGATCAATCGGGAGTCTTGCGGGGTCTTTTGACCTGATCTACGAAAAGGGTGGGAGAAGTTTGATTGTAAAAGCCAAAATATGGGAGAGAACAGCGTTTCTTATCAACATTTACGCACTTGCCACATCTGATAAAAGACCGCAGTTTTTCAAATCACTGTTGGATGTTTTAAACGCTAAGGTTTCTGACGACGAGCATTGTTATTGGGAGGTGACTTTAATTTTGTTTCGGATGTACAGCTTGACAGAGATGCTCCTGCTGTTGCTCAAAGTAAATTATTCTCTGCAAAGAGGGGTAAAGACGAATTCAAAAGTTTGGAGAATCAGTATAAATTTTTAGGCATTTTCAGAGAGAAGTATCCGGAAAAAAGAGAATTTAGTTGCAAATGTGTAATAAAAACTGCAGAAGTCGATTAAATCGCATTTATGTCGCAAGAGAGGTACCTGGGGGGCTTTATCTCTGTTACCTATAAACCTGTAAGTTTTTCTGATCACAATATAATGACTGTAAAATTTGTCGACAATTTATTATTTCAACCTCGTGGGCCGTCGTATTGGAACATACATATTGATTCAAATCCGATGCGAGGAATTTATGTAAATGTCATAGCAGAATAATCGCTCAAAGAAAGCGCAGTCAAAAGCAAAGTATTGAAAATCAGCTCAAAGAAGCACAAGCCCGAAACGACGCTTGGATGCAAAAGATTTTGAAGGCTAAATTGAGAAGCCTCGAATCGGAAGAAATTGAACAAACTTTAGCGCGAGCCCACAAATCAGAGAAACTTTTGGTTACCATTTCCATCTCGAAAGCAAAAAAGTTAGAAAAGAAAGAAGGTGAAAAACGTTACATTTACTCTCTAAAAATAGAATCAGGAAAGGAAGTTTTTGGAAATCCTGAAATTATAGCAGAAATGGGAACTCAATATGAAACTTTATTCCGCAGTTCTGGAATTGATCCAGCGAAGACAAATTCTTTTTTGGAAAGAACATACGCTAGTATTCCAGATGATTTACGGACTTGAAGTAGAAAAGGCAATTAAGCAGTTTGATTTACGAAAGTTCCCGGAAAAGACGGGCTTTCTATTGAATTTATATTTCTTGTATAGAGCTTTTAGCACTATGGTTAGCTAAGGTTTTTATCCTATATTGCAAACTGGGACCTTGCCATCAGACGTGAACATGGGTGTCATTTCTCCTTTGTATAAGGGTAAAGGTGATAAAGCAGATAGGAAAAACTGGCGTCCTCTCAGTATGTTAAACATGGATTACAAAATTTTTGCAAAAGTTTTAACGAATCGAATTTCAATTGCAATGCCATTTTTGATAAAACAGGATCAAACTTGCGCTGCGAATGGCAGAGACAGCGGAGATAGAACTTTAAGCTTACTAGGAACTTTAGACTATGCAAGGCAAAAACAAAAGCCTTGTATTTTCCTTTCAGTGGACCAAATGTCGGCCATTGACTTAGTTGAGTGAGATTTTCTCAAAATGGTGCTTCAAAGATTTGGTCCTAAAATAAAACGTTGGACTGGCGCAATCTAGAAAACGGGTCTTGTTCAACGTGCATTACTAGTTAACGGTTACATGTCTCTGCCATTCAAATTAGAAAAAGGCATCAGGCAAGAATGCACCTTGTCTACCCTTTTGTACGTTCTATGCATTGAAACTTTCTTAAATCACATTCGCAGAAGTGGCTCGGTGCGAGGAATTCCAGTTCTGGGAAGAGAAAATAAAGTTACAGCCTATGCAGATAATACAAATTTTACGGTGCGCGATTTCGAATCAGTAACGAAAGTTTTTGAAAAGACCCAGAATTTGAACACATCTCTGGAGGAAAACTAAAAATTGAGGAAACGGCCTTTCTTCCTTGTAGTGGAGTTAGACAGGAGGAAGTTCCACCACAATTTTTGCAATATTTAAAAACAAAGGTCAAAGTTTTTGGAATTTCTATAACGGAGAATGGGATTCAGAACAGGAAAACTGAAGAAAAATTTGACGAAATTGCATATTCCTTAAAAGTTTCGACTCCACCCATAACCTCCTCGGCGTGACGAGCATCCTGGGGCCAATTTCATAAAAACTTGCGGATTTGCAAGTGCGAGTTTGCGAGTACTCGCACTTGAAACGCAAGTGCGGATTACAAGTGTTTCATAAAACTTTTCCGCAAACTTGCGGAAATTAGCTAAGCAAGTTGCGGAACTTGATCCACTTGCAATGCAAGTGCGAGTACTTGCATTGCAAGTGCGAGTAGAGGCAAAATTGACCGTAATTCTTTAAAAAATCGTAACTTTTTCAAAACAATTTAAAATTTACTAAAATTTTCACAAACTGTGCAAAACATATTAAAGTAGTTATTTCTTAAATTTGGTTAAAAACTGACGAAGATTAACGAAAATATTCAATTTTTTTGAAAATCGTCTAGTTAAAATCTACTAGACGACTTTACTCGCACTTGCAAGTTCCAAGTGAGTGTTCCAGGGTGTTTTATGAAACACTTACTTGCTGCTTGTGTTCAAGCGAACTCGCAACTTTTAGCCTACTTGACTCGCAATTCAAGTGCAAGTGCGGATTCCGCACTTGACCCTTTATGCAACACTTGCAGCTTGCAAATCCGCAACTTGCAGCTGCGAGTTGCGGAAACCGCAACTTGCAAAGTTTTATGAAATTGGCCCCTGATTAACACTCTTTCAGAACTTTGGTACACAACCTGGTTTGTCAGCCCTCCCACAGATGTGTTTGAAACGTTCAAAAGCGTATGGAAACTTATGTTTGGCATCCTATAAACAAACTGATCATGAGTACGCATGTTTACCGAAGACTAAAGGGGGAATAGCATTGAATACAGAATTTAAAGCCAAAGATTAGCAATTCTAATTAGGAAAAAATTGGATGCGGCACAGGCATGGCGTACAATTTTCGATCATTTCTACAGGCAAACTGAGATGAAAACATGAGTTCTGTAAATTTGGCCACAGTGGCAACGTTTTATAAATGAGATTAGGATTGCAACTTTAACCCTGAAGTTAGAAATAAATCCAAACTCGATCAGCATAAACGGTACTCAGCATCCGCCAACCACGGTCATAATCAAGAATCAAACAACTTATGAAGCCCTTATTCTGAAAAACTTTCAGCATAAAGCACGTTCTAGAATAGAGTACTGGACAGAAAAATTTCTAGCAATTCCCAGAACGGACTGGGTATATATTTGGGGTTCCATGAAAACCAAATTTCTTGAGAGCATAGCCCTAGACGATCATTTGAAATTTGTCCATAACGTTTTAGTAACCAATGGGTCTATCAAAAGATTCTGATCCCGACTGTCGACCCACAATCACGCTTTCCAATGTGTTAAAAACGCGTCACGAGAAATCACAGACAAAAAATTATAAGAACTGAACAGCTACTTTCCTGTCTCGCCACGAAAATTCACAGAAAAAAATTTTAGTAAATTCAAATAGAATGGATTCCCGTTCAAACGTAAAGAATCGCAGGAAAAAATCGGCTAATTTTTTTCGAAAACATTCCGACCTCACCAGAGAAATTCACAGAAAAAATTTGACAAAATCCAATTTGCAATAATCCCGGCTAACCGGCAAAAATCATAGATGAAAAAATGGCGAAAATGATACAAAGAAGTATTGTTCGGTAGAAAACATTCATTTCCCATAAAGAAGCCCACCAAATTTGGCAAGATTGCACAGTCAGCGACATTAGAATGTATGGTTTTCAACCACCAATGACAGATTAAGAAAACTGGTCAGAAGCAACTCGCCAAAATCACAGCCGATGGAGAATTTAATCACAGACAATTTAGGAAATTTTAATTGACCAAATTCCAAGGGCTCAACAAAACATCACAGGAAAAATGTTTGGGCAATTTAAATTGACCAAATTCCAACGGCTCCGTGAAACATCGCAGGAAAAAATTCCGCAAAAACCTGACATTTTTAAGTCCAGTGACAGTGGGTCGATAGTCCGGATCAGAATCATATGATAGACGCAATAAAAAAGGGTTCCATATGAAACTTAATCGGTCAGAAAATTGCGATTTTTACGCTCAAATTTTTCCAATTTCAGTCTCAGAAGATTTAGTTGGCACAATCGGTGAATGTGGTAGAATTAGGTCATTTTGAAGAAAAGTTAATCACTTGGTCAAAGTTGTGTCCGCGCTTTCACAGCAATTCGTTCACAGAGACCTGACAATTAACGAAAAGCTTTTAGGCATCGTAATAATTAGAAGAAATCCCAAATTGCTTACAAATTTGCATATCCTAATTCTGCAGGCTCAATGGGCAATAAGGTATACCCGAACCACATACAGAAATTTCCAGAGAGTTGTGGATATTGGGATATCCTTGTCAGGTCCCTTGGATGAGTTGCACGAAATGTGAGCGTGTATTCTCAAGAAAACTTTGGAATAGAGCGATCACGGAATTCTGAAATTGAAAGAAATCTCGAACAAGAATGCACTTAACAGGCAATATAAAAATAAGCTCCATTGAAATTTCACTAAGATTGTTAAAATCGGGCAGTGAATCCAGCAAAAAGTGAACTGGTAGCAATGTACTGCACCCACCTGTTGATGTAAAATAGCACAGTTGGCAAACTTGAAATAATGTATATGTTAAACTAACTAGAATAATTCTAAAACCAATATAATTCGTTAACTTATATGACGACAGCAGTACAGTTCATTTTGTAAGACGTAAATAATGAATATGGACTATACGTTATTATGCAAATTACATATGCATAATTCTGTTGTGATTAATTGTGCTTGTTAATAAAATCATAGAATTTGCTAACCTATAGTTAAAGCTTGCAGCATCAGATTGTCTAATAGCTCTCTCTAGATGCCGGCTAAAACTATCCTGCATAGTGCATAGCTGCTCACAATTTCAACTGTTATAAATCTGAGGACTTAGCGCGGATGTCTCAATAGGGAATCATGAGCTGGATTGCGTTTATTGGTCGCAGTGCTTCTACCGTTAGATAGATTACTGTTACTGATAGAGATTAACTGCGACTGAAAGACCGGAAGTAGCCTTACTGAATCTGTATTTCTGGGGCTATTCATTGCCAAACTTGCTTCCACAAAACATGCAAATTTAATACCATAACATTACCATCAACATTTTATACCAAACATTACTAAACCAGCTATTTGTGTCGAATACGTCTTTCTCATATTCGTAATAAGGAACGTCCCGCCGTCATCTTTTTCCTTAGGATGGTCTGTTAAAGAAATATTCTGCACCTCCGTCAATCTTCACAAGATTTCCTGTGATGAAGGAAGCGTGACTGCTAGCCAGAAATATTATTGTAGCGGCAACATCAGACGGCTGACCAATTCGACCAATTGGATGGAACTGCGTCAAAACAGCTAACATCTAAAACTATCAAATTTAATTTGATTTATTATTTATTATTATAAAAAATTTTAATATTTAATCAAATAAAACAAAAACTCAAATCTTGAGTCATTGCAACAGCTGAGTGATCACCACAAGTAATCAAATTTTACAACTTGAGCGATTTTAAAAAGTATGAATCAAAGTTTGTTTTGAAATTGGAATCGTAAAATGCTGCAATTCACGCTTATTCCAGAGCAAGCTGCTTTTGGTGTTTGTGTTTAACTTAAGTTTAAATGTAATTACGATATTAATTAAGAAAACTTTGGCAGACAAACTTTAGTTTACTTTGATTGACTTGCCTTTTTGATTTCTTCGTCAGGATGCCCTTGGCTTGTCCAGATTGGAGTTTCAACAACAGCTGGACTGAAACAGAACTCGATTGACATCATAATATACACAACAAACATAAAAATATTCCGAAAATTTCGGCATACAACAAAGCAGACTACACATAGACCATTATCTTTAAATTTGTGCACATAGATGTTTGAAAACGTATACTATAGTCGTTGCTTACCATATACAGAAGAATAAAATATAAAGCAGAAAACAATTGAATAAATATATGGCGTCTTACTTTACAGAATTAACTCTAACACCCTTTGGTGCCAGTTCTAGGGCTAAAGTTTTGGTAAGCATGTCCAATCCTGCTTTGCTTATGCTGTAGTATGGAGAGCGGGCATTCTGAAACATAAGCGAGTCGATCAAGTTAGTCTAAATGTAGTCTTCTGCACTTTCTCACGATAATTAAGTGATAATATGACAAAGTGGTATTACTATGATGACTACTAGCAGGTATGACATGGTGTCATATATATTAAAAGCAAGACTGTAGAACTTGATTGTAGAACAGAATAAGCGGATGCAGAGAATTAGAGCGCCACCCCCCCGAATTCGGTTCGCTGATGGCTACTCAGATTCGAGGAATTCGAGCGGCGTTAAATCGGCAGGCTGACTTGGTTTGCGTTTTGTTGATGGCTCAAAATAGTGCTAAAGTTAGTGTTATTTTTCAAAACGCAACCTTTTCGACGAACTCGTCCCTCCCTAGACAAAAGCTATAATAATGCCTTGCTGAACCTAATCCAACTGAGCAGGCAGAGAATGGAAAAGTTCGCTAAAAACCTTAGAATCAAAGCTGTATTTCCCCACATGAATTATAGATATTCTTAATTATAAAATCACAATAATCTGAACACGCGCAAAATTTTCCTTTTTTTGTTTAATTTTTCAAAAACAACGCTTCCCGCAAAAGCTTACCGTGATGTTTTTATACAATTTGCTATTAAAGCAAACTTACTGGTCTCATCCCTGCTAGGCTTGAAACATTTACGATTGATCCTGAAAATAGAAAAACGAAAACTTAGAGCTTCAAATAAGTTGGTCAATTAATATTGGTAAGTCATGTGCTCTTACAGCAGTGGTGTGCTCAACATTTGCTTGCTTCAAAACCAGTGAATACAAACTTTCAATTTCGAAGTGACTTCACCTCGGGTAGCTGCTTATTTGTGCTGGAGCAGGCATGTATAAAAAGAGAATACGTCTATTGCAGTATGAATCATGTCTCTACTCAGAAGCCTTATCTTCAACACAGGGCTAGCTTAGAGCGAGTTTTTTCAGAGAGAATATGCAAATTAGGTTTGACAGCTACTATTTCAGCACCTGGATGGACAGTCTTTACGCAGACTTCGGCTGTCTGCAGCCAAGATGGTTGCATATTTTTGAGCCCCACCGTAGCTTGGCAGCCACACCGAGGAGCGCTACTATTAGGACAAAAGTAAAAGCAGTAATACATAGGAGGTTTGCAGACAAAAGAGTTTGTTTGCCAGGTTTTGTTTTGTTTACAATCAATCAGATTCCGCCTTACGTTAGACTGAGCTCCAAAAAACCGGAACATCTTCTGGCGGTCTCCCAAAACGGAGGCCTCTTCTGGCAACTTCTCCAAGCTGGGACCTCTTCTGGAACCCACTCCCTCCCATCGGGATTTCTGCTATTTTGTCGGCTGCTTTGACAAACGAATCAATTCAATTGTTACTGAATAATAACTGGTCTACCAAGTATTGCCCCTTTTTGAGCCTACTTGTTTTAATGATTTAATTTTAATTTTAATTTAATGATTTTAATTTTCGTTTACATTTATATTGTTGCATATTCTGGCGACGTCTCTGCTATCTGCTATCTAGTAATGATAAATACCGTTTTGATGACTGCAGTAATTCCAAAAAAGAATCAGTTAAGTTTTAGCTTGTATTTCGGGGAAGTGCAAAACAGCTATGTTTATTTAGTTAATTTGTTTCTGATCAATGTGTTTCAATTCCCAAGCCATTTCCATTGTTTGATAAGTTCCCGAATAATTGTGCCCTTATTTCATTGTTTTTATTTGAAGGTTAGGTCAGTGTAATGTAGAGGCATCGCAACCCACTCTCGAAAACTCCACTTATGATACTGAAAATAACTCAACATATATCTAGCGTGAGACTTCACGGTTACGGTTTGAAATGGTCGAGGTTTGCTCCAGTCAGACTGTATATGGACTGGCTTTAAAGTGTCATTACAGTTTGGAAAAGAATTCAAACTTAAGCTTGGTTCGTTTGTGCCTGGGTGGCTCACTCAGGTAGAGCCTTGGTTTTGATCTCCTACGGTTGTGGGTTCGATCCCCACTTCAATCCCGAATTTTTTGGAGGTGCTGTAGAGACACATCTTAGTTTCGTCCGTTATTTACATTAGACAGCTTAAACTTTATATGTAGCTTTGTTGCACTCTTCTAACATTATGCTTAGCAGGAAAGAAGAATCCATCAGAAAGGAAGTACCGATACGGCATGAGATAATTTTTCCACATTTTATCGGATTTGCGTATCATTACTCGACAATAGCTTATTACTAAATTGACCTGAAATCTGTATCCAATATGTTTCGCACTGCTAACACCATTATGTGGTGAGATCTAAAAAAGAGTGGTCCACCTTCATAAAATCTCCGAATCATAGGTTAACACGGGGGGATTTTGGATGGTCCAAGCAACCACCCCCAACCCGGACAAGGTACAACTTCTACTGCGTCAGGGGCAACGGGTAAGAAAAAATTATGCAAGGGATATGCAGAAATGGCCGAAAAAAGGTTTTCGCACCAAAATTCCGAAAAATTTCGCAAAAATTTTTTACAAAAATTTCACAATTTTTCCAAAAATATATCAAAAATTTTGAAATTCTTTCTAAAATTGATCAGTTTTCTTCAAATTCTTTAAAAAAACGTGAATTTATACTTACGATACAAACCACCTTCGAAAAGTTTGGTTCAATGTACAACCTCCTGAAATTTTTGGGACAAGCCTTCCTAGCATCCAACCCTATGTTAATGTATGCTCCAAATATTTAGGAATATTTCCCAAAAGAGCAAAAATTGTCGGTTGCTTGAAAAGTTTAGGTAATAATCAAGAAACAGGGACGATTTAGTGATTTTAGAGGAAACTTAGAATGAACCAGCTCGAAATGTGTTACTTTTGTCAGACCTCGCTAGTTTCAACCATTTTCTTGCCAACTCAACTCGTTCATTGTGATCTGGAGAAATTTTACATCATCTCACTCTCCAGTCCTAATTCTCTCCGCAAACTCGATTAAATCAAAAACTCTTTTAAACCAAACATACTGTTAAAATTGTGCTACCTTTTGTGGCAACTAAATGCGGGATTGCCAGCTGACTCAATGCAATTACGGATATCAAATTAACACTCAGGATTTCCTCAAAATCACTGATTGGTCGTTCAGTAATCGGTCCATCATTTGCGATACCAGCATTATTCACCTGGAAAACAAGAACCCATATTTTAGCATATTAATACATTCAGTAAAACAAAAAATTAAAACCAACAAATCGAAGCAAAGTATTAAAAGGGTTGAGCAGTGTCCTGGTAAAATACTGGTTACTTGACAGGTTTAGGTTATAGCTCAAAATGGCGGTTTAAACGCCTCACTATTTTATAACTAATAACGCCTAAACCTTAAATGCCAGTGTATAACTATACCCATTTTTGTGATTTAAATTGAAGTTAAACCAAAAAGACGCAGTTCCGTTAGACTAAATATAATTGAAGCATTGGTATGTAATATATACCTTTAACTATTTTTAACACTGCGAACCCGTTACAATGAACTGTTTAACATCTTTTAATCCTGCGTGCGAAAAGGATTGATTTAATTTTAACTCTTCTATCGTGTTCAACTCTATGAGCGAAGGTTTGCTTAGACAGGAAATGGGTACCAAAAGATCCAGTTTTCCGTTTATTTCCAAGGCTGTTTTAATTAGGGATGATCGGACATCTTCTGTGGTGATATCGCCGACCACTGTTCGGATCTGAAACCGTATAGAAAGTGGTTAAGTTTCACTTACTCAGAGTCTAATCCAGCTTGTTAAAATTCTCAACGATGTCCATGTACAGGTCACTTACTTCTTTAGTTTACACTTGCTTAGATTACATTTCTTTAGTTTACACTTATTTAGTTTACACTTCTGTAGTCTAGGATTGGTATTCCGGTAACTCAATAACCATAACTTATGAAAATAAACATTACTTATAACCAAATCGAAAAATTTATAAAAACGGAACTCGATACTATTTTTGTTGCAAATGCAGTTTAAAAACGAATGCTACGTCGTCCTAGGACCTGATTTTCTGTCAGTCCAGCCGCGATGCAAGACTGTTTTGTCTTGTCCACGTTTTCGGCATTTCGGCCGGTTATGGTGACAAAGCATCCAATCTTAGCCAAACCAATGGCTGTGGCCTGACCGATACCGGAGCTGGCACCTGAAACCAGGAGGAATACAAAATATTGCCGTTACAACTCCTCTTTTGCAATAAGATTGTGATAAGCCTGCAGTGGGAGTTCAGCTAATGGCCTTGTGGTGTAGTGGTATTATGCCTGTGTCGAGATCAGGGGGGCGTTTCAAAAGACGCTCCTAAGCTTAGGAGCGATCCTAAGTCCAGCTTAGGAGGATACTTAGAAGAATCCCGTTTCAAAAGATTCCTCCTTACTAGCAATTCTCCTAAATCCTTAGGAGCGCTCTGACCGCTCCTAACTGTTCTCCTAAGTTCGGCTAAGTTAGGAGAATGTCAGCGTAAACTTAGGAGAATTCTTTTGAAACGCGCTTAGGAGCGCTCCTAACTGCGCTTTAGGAGCTCCTAAGACGCTCCTAACTATTCTCCTAAGTCTGCTCCTAAGCGCGCTTAGGAGCGGACTTAGGAGAATC
The DNA here is from genome assembly GCA_030248195.1 of Trissonchulus latispiculum. Lineage (NCBI taxonomy): Eukaryota > Metazoa > Nematoda > Enoplea > Enoplida > Ironidae > Trissonchulus > Trissonchulus latispiculum. The sequence goes on along the minus strand of JASAND010026242.1, from coordinate 11,101 downwards.
TTTTGAAACGCCTCCCAGATGTTCTGTGGCTCGATACCTGGCTGGTCCAATTCTTTACTTTTAATTGTTGGTGAAAAGCTGAACCTCCCTATTCCCTTCTCTCTGCTAAGTCTTGGTTTTAAAACCACAAGGTGCCTGACACCTTCCGTATGGGCTTATGGGCATAGTTACTTTACTATCCCTGGAAGAAGCGTTGCATAGTAGAGGCCTGCACGGGCCGAATTTTTGCGGCCCGGCCCGTCCCGTGATAAATCTTTCTCGGCCCGCCCGGCCCGGCCCGTCAACTGCTTCGGCCCGGCCCGGCCCGGCCCGTCAGATGCTTCGGCCCGGCCCGGCCCGTCAAAATTTTCGGCCTGCCCGGGCCACGAAATTTTTTCATTTGTCCCAAAATGCAAAATTACGTAAATAATTTTCTTAGCTTAGTTATTAAAAACAGAATCTCTGGTTTTCAGTGCTTTTTCTAGGAAAAGTGTGTTTTCTAAAAACTGATTTTTCGAGTTTTAATGGTTTTTAAACGCAGTTTTAAGGACAAAAAATTTTTGTCGTTCTACAAATGAAAGCAAAAAGATACTGCCTCATGTTGACACTTTGTATATAAGCCTGGAACGCTAGAAAAACAAAAAACTGAAAATTCCCTGAAAGGTTACAGTGGCAACATTTAAATATTGTACTTTTATTAAACCAGATGAAATTTGGTGAAGTTCGCATTTTATAAGAATTAGTTGAGAATTAAACTATTTTAATTAGAAGTGGAGGACTTTAGAAAGATGCAATTGTGCAGAAGGAGTAAACTTTCATTTCTAAAGAAGCAGTAAATCTTTGCTCCACAGACTCAAAACTTTGATTTTTTAAAACTGCGTTTTTCTAAGTAAATGCATCGTTTTCTTAACCAAAACCACAATAAAAACTTACACTGTTACTAATATTATATAGTAGTATATAGTAGTATTATTATATATATTATATAGTTACTAAAGTTATATATATTGCCCTATTCCAAAGTTTCATATTCTAATATTGTAAACGCTAAAATTACTTCGGCGAATTGAGGATTTGACATTATATAATGATGTGACGATAAATACATGTATTATTTATGAAAATAAAATGCTAACGTTACTGCGGGAAATCAGTGTTAGTTTGAACGAAACATATATATTACGGAAACACAAGATATTTTAAGCTAAAATATGAATTACTATTTTATAGTTAAATCTTTCAAAAACTGATGGCGGGCCGGCCTGTCGGCCCGCGGCCCGGCCCGGCCCGTGAGTTTCGGCCCGTGGCCCGGCCCGGCCCGTGAACTTTGGTCGGGCCGGGCCGCGGGCCGTAATGCAGGCCTCTATTGCATAGTGGTCACACTAAAAACGTTAGTCGCACTTTTGCAAGAACTAGAATTTCAAGCAATCAGAGAAAGCCCACACCCATAATAAATGGTATCTGTAGACTTTCAATTTTGCCATTCTTGGCTTTTATCTTGCATTGGTTTCAGCATAACTGCGCAAATGCTGGATTGCGCACAGGGTGCTTGCCAGTAAAGTACAGTATCTTACATTATCAAATTAGATGCATTCTAGTTCAAAATCAAATAAACACAACACTTTTTGAGAATGCTAACTGCGACTATCTCTATCCCCTCTCAAGACTTCGGCCAAAATGTGCAGACCATCCTAACGAATTATAGTAGGTTATTGTACTCTTTCTATCCTACCGGACAATGCACAGAATCATTGCAGCTAGTCAGAACAGTTGTCCAAAGAGTGAAATCTAGTCAGCAACGTTCAAAGCTGGCCAGAATTCACTCTCTGACAAAAGTTACTTCCTTCCAACATCAAAATGGATGAATCGATCAAGGCTGTGTACCAAATTTAAATTCGCACTACAGAAGAATCAAAACCGGTGAAAACAATATCACTATATCACCCAAGCTTTGATTCTTCTGAAAGCCGAAAAATCTACCGTAATCAATTAACTATATTAATATTTATTGTTATCTAAATTGATTATTTGCTATTAATATTGTATGAGTATGCATTCAGAGAGCCCTTGTTGCTGCAATGACGAACCTTCAAATGCCGCGTCAGTTGCATCACCAAGAGCTCGCTGGAATACACTATCTCTCAAAGTAGAAATGAAAGCAGCTAAGTTTCGCCAGTGTCAATTTATTCAACATCTTGTCTGATGTGCAACCACAGAAATCCAGGTCCGCACCACCAGAAAAGTGTTGAACAAAATGAAACTGAATGATGCTATTCTTCTGAGCAATCCTTTTATAGCTAGCTTTTCTCCCGCCAATTTTGTCTAACCAGTCAAAATTTAGGCTTGCTCCTGATTGGACAGTTTTGATGACATTTTTATGGACTGCCGTTTAGGCTGCATTTGCGTTACTGTAGCGTAAAAATCTTAATTTTTATTTGTATTTTGGATAGCCTGCGAAAAATGGCACCGGCCGGCCGGCGAGCTGGGCCGGTCGTGGGCCGATGAACAACACTACCCAATAGCAACACGTCAGCAACTTTCAGTCGCCATACAAAAAGTTGCACAACCAACTGCATTTGCATGCAAGTTCATAAGCATCTAATAGATTGCAGCAACCACCTAATATTTGTGGACCAACTTTGCGGGCCTAGAAATAAATCCAAGTGCCAAAATCGTTGTGCTTGGGTTACTCTTAGCCTAAAGCAGGCCTCGCGGCAAAGCGGACAACTTCAGGTTTTGAAATTACTGTTAGACTTTCAGCGAGATGTGGGGGCACTGGCGGCATGGTACCCACTGAATTAGTCCAGTGGTATTAGGTTTACCGGCTACTATTTGGAATACTGCAAGCATTGTAGATTGGGGGTTAAACTTACCAGTAACAATAGCAACTTTTCCCTTCAGATCCATGTCGGCGAAAGCAACGCAAACGCAGAAGACTTAGTGTGTTAACTGATAGTGCAAAAACGTGCTTATCAATTAGTGTAATATAGTGGCGTACAGTTTAAGTGCTTGCCTTCCGAGCAAATGTCCTTAGAATGAATCTTCATAACTTTTGTGACGAAAGCCAAGAAAAGCGTTAAATCAAGCATGTGATTTTGGCTAATTTCTGTGAACTTTGGAAGTTTAGGACTAAAGCATCGACATAAAAAACAGTTTTGCTGTCTTGCTGAGGCGCACAACTTTATCAAAGCCACGAAAGTCACACACAGTTTTTTCGAAAAAAAAACTTAAAAATAGTAAGAAATGTCCGATTTCAGCGTAAAACCTCTTCAGAACTAAGGTTGAACAGAAACTATCTAATGATAGTTTACTCCAAGCAAATATTGAGGTTGAACGGAAAATGCCTGAGCATACTCTACTCAAAGCAAATATTTTAACTAGAAATTAAACCTTCTGATGGTGAGTAAAACGCATGCTTTTTCAAAACTCTATCTGCTGGAAGCGTTACTCGAAGTTACAGAATGTTACAAAAATATTTACACTGTCTTGACAAATTTTAATCAACTGTAGCGAAGTGTTGTAAGCGAAGTTCTTTGTGATAACGCCCGTGTCACTGTAGATCTAACTAAGTTTTACTTTTGCACAAAACTTCGTTGATTTTATGATGGACCTAAAGGGAAAAGTTGCCATAGTTACTGGTGAGTTTCCGTGATGCAGAGTAGGCAAATTAAGTTCAAATTAAGGGAAAATGACATTTAAAATAATATTTTACACTCAAGTTACAAAACATGGATGCAGAAATTATCATTGCTATGATCATCTATTGGGAAAGTAAGTATAGAAATTTGGTTGATGTTTCCGTTAGTTGTGGTGCAGTGGTTAGTGACTCTGCTTGAAAGGGTGCCGGCTGGACCAATTCTTTACTTTCAATCAAGATAGATTCGGTGCTCTTTTGAAGCTTCCCTGTTTGAGTTTTTTCTGTTTCCTGGTGCCTCTCCGCAGAATGACTCTTTCTGGGTTTCCTTGATCCACCAGGATATTCTTTTCAGCTCTTCCAACTAATTCTCAGAGTCCTAGAGTTAACTTCGCAACAAACTGCAATGTATTTGGTAACAAGCCCGGTTCACGATGTAGTGCTTTGTGCTTTGTGCTTTTGCTGTAAGGTAGTATGTAGGTACTGGAAGCTTGTAAAGAGAAAGTTTTGATGCTTCAGACAGTTCGGCAGATTACGGCAGATTAGTTGATTAGTAGAGGTGTTTTCCAAGACTATCAGTACGCCAGTACATAGTAAGTTTTACATTAATCAATAGGATAAGTAATGCCTGGAATTTCCTGGAATTTCAGGTGCCAGTTCTGGCATTGGTCAGGCAACCGCTGTCAGTTTGGCGAAACTCGGCTGCGCTGTTGCGATTGCTTGCCGGGAGGGTGATGATTTGAGTGACACTAAGAAGGCCTGTATTGACGCTGGCTTGAAGGAAGATCAAGTATGCAAGTCTATGCTAATTGAAATCTTACAGGAAAAAAAAGGGAAAAAATTGAAATCTTAAAAATACAAACTAACAGGCAAACTTAATTGGTAATATTTGTAATAATATGTTTTTGTATTCGGTAATAGTATTGTTAACAGGCATGATGCCAACGTCATTAAAGCAATCGAAGTATACTAAATCTTGCATTAGAGACTTTCTCGCTTCCTTGATTGAATTTTGTAACTATTAGATTACAACTGTGCTTGGCTATGTCGTTAAGTTTAAGTTGAGAAATCTTAATCCAGTTTATTTCGACAACTAAATAATTTCCAGTTTCAGATCCGACCAGTTGTTGGTGATATTACTTCCGAGGATGTGCGATCAACTTTGGTGAAAACAGCTTTGGAAATAAACGGAAAATTGGACATTCTCATACTGTCACCTAGATTATTTTAAATTTAATTTAATTTATTTAATTTATTTTTCTTTATGGCACATAATCGGAAGCATTCATAAAACACAAACATTAACATTTTGATGAAATTGATCTAACATCTAACTAGAAGTTTTACTTAACATCTCCTGTCAAACTTCCTCAACTTTACTCTCTCTCCACTAGTGTTGTTGCCCGGCCGGTTTTTTGACTCGGCCGACCGGACCCGGCCGGCCGAGCTTGTGAACCCGGCCGGCCGGCCGTAACCGACCGGCCGCCTGGCCGGGTGATGCAAACCGGCCGGCCGGTCAAAAAAGGCCGGCCGGTACCAGTTTTGCCCTTTTTTTCGTGTATTTTGCAAAATATGTAGCATTAATTGATGCATACAGTTACTCCTGGTTATGTATAACAGATAAAATCAAGTAGTATTCTTTTTCTGAAGACCGGCCGGCCGGCCGGCTGCATCCGACCCGGCCGGCTGGCCCGCCGGATTGTCGGCATAGTGGGTCAGCCGGCCGCCAGTGGGCCGGGTTTTCCTCGGCCGGCCAACAACTCCTCCACTGTTCCTATCATTTCAGATAAACAATGCAGGTATCGCTAAGTTTGGCTCCATTGCTGGCAGTCCTGTAAGCGATTTAGAACAAATAACAGCTGTGAACTTGACAGCCGCAATTTCAATGGCAAAACTTGCAATTCCTCATATAGTTGCATCCAAAGGTTAAGTTGACTATGAACATTTTAAATGAAAATTTTTAATTATAGTTAGCGTCCAAGCTTAATTTTATAAATACTTTTATATGCTCTAAGATCAAGATTATCAGATTGTGTGAACAAAAAATATTTTTTCTGACTTTCAATATTAAATTATCTTATGAAATTAGGAAATTTGATGCAGCACTATTAAGACTCGTTTTCCCAGGAGGTGAACCTTAACTATTTTACCCTTTCCCTTTTTCAGGATGCATTGTGAACGTATCGAGTCTGGGAGGCCTTCGTCCGGTATGTTGTTACACAAAGTCACACTTTCTTAGAAAGTCTCTTGTTTAGCTTCATAGGAAGCAATTTATTGTTGGTACGCTTTCTTTTTATGTTTTTACAGTCTTAGCAAATATTACAAAGATTATAAAGTTAGTCGGTTATGCACGACGCCTACGGTGTGTGTAGTGTAAGGGAAGCAGGCATAAGAAAGATTGATAAGCATGAACAGTTATGGGAGTTCAGTTGATGACCCTGTGGTGTAGTGGTTAGCACGTCTGTCCCGGGATCAGAAGGGCCGTGGTTCCAAACCCTACTTAGCTAATTTTTTAATTTCAATCCAGAATGAAAAGCTGAACCTGCCGCTTCCCTTCTGTCTTCTAGGTCCTGGTTTCGTGGGTACAAGGGTGCCTGACGCCTCCCATTCGGGCTTATACTCGGTTTTTTCTTGGTCCACCAGCCCTGGTAGAAACGCTACAGTAGTACAGAAGCATGGAAATTGGAGAATGTTGGTTATGCATCAAAAATGAGTATTACTGAAAAAAACAGCATCTATCCAACAGCACAACAAGCTTTTATTGGAACTACAGGACAATAAATGGTCTTTCTATCACCAATGTATTCCACCTATAGATGAACAATTCAAATTGACAAAATTTTATATTTGAAAATGCGTCTGTTTTAGAATTCTATGACACCCTACTACAGCATCAGCAAAGCAGGTCTGGATATGTTCACGAAAGTTCTGGCCCTGGAATTGGCTCCAAAGGGTGTTAGAGTTAATTCAGTCAAGTAAGCATGAAATACAAACAAAAGTGTGAAGGTCGGGTAAAATTAATGCAGGCAAACAGGTTGCAAACACGGAAAAAGCAATAAAAATTAGTTCGGCTAAACTCAATTCTGAACAATTTCTTAATTACTTGCTTCGAAATTTCTACGACAATATTTATTTGATTGGACACGAAATCACCAAATTTGGAACATACCATAAGGAATAAAAATAATTTGTTCTTTTGCCTCTGTCTAGTATTATCCACAAAGTATATCCTATGCTGCGATCAGCTGAACTCCCATATCAGGCTTATCAATCTTTCCTATGCCTGCTTCCCTTGCATTTGAATTTCAAATTGCTTTGAAATTTAATTGGCTTAATTTTGGACTTCAGGCCATTTAGAAATTTAGGCAATCAGGCAATTTAGAAGCTAACCAACTCAATTCAGAACATGCTAATTGCATGAACGGGTTGCCGCTGCCGTCTTCCTCATATCGCCGGTTGCTCAAGTTTCCGACATTCCGACGCTTCGATCCCCTTACAGTAGTAATAGGGAGGACAATTGAGCGCACTTTGGGTGCCATTTTGACTCCCGATTTTTGGGTGCCAGTTTTGCTCTTACTTTTGGGTGACACTTTTGCTCTCACTTTTGGGTGACCATTTTGCTCTCACTTTTGGGTGCCGATTTGACTCTCACTTTTTGATATTGATTTGACTCTCACTTTTTGCTATTGATTTGACTGTCATTTTTGGGTGACCATTTTGCTCTCACTTTTGGGTGACCATTTTGCTCTCACTTTTGGGTGACACTTTTGCTCTCACTTTTGGGTGACATTTTTTCTCTCACTTTTGGGTGACCATTTAGCTCCCAATGGTAATGAATGTGATGAGTGAAAATTTTGAGTGATGATTTGACTCAACTTTTGGGTGACCATTTGACTCTCAACTTTTGGGTGACCATTTTGCTCTCACTTTTGGGTGACACTTTTACTCTCACTTTTGGGTGACATTTTTGCTCTCACTTTTGGGTGACTCTTTTGCTCTCACTTTTGGGTAACCATTTTGCTCTCACTTTTGGGTGATGATTTGCTCTCACTTTTGGCTGACACTTTTGCTCTCACTTTTGGGTTACCATTTGACTCAACTTTTGAGTGGTGATTTGACTCGGCATTCGGGTGGTGATTTGACTCAACTTTTGAGTGATGATTTGACTCAACTTTTGGGTGACCATTTGACTCTCAACTTTTGGGTGACCATTTTGCTCTCACTTTTGGATGACACTTTTGCTCTCACTTTTGGGTGACTGTTTTGCTCTCACTTTTGGGTGACTATTTTTGCTCTCACTTTTGGGTGACTGTTTTGCTCCCATTTTTGGGTGACTGTTTTGCTCCCACTTTTGGGTGACTGTTTTGCTCCCATTTTATGAAACCTATACTGTTTATGAAGCAAAGTTGATTGATCTACCAGTAGTTAGATTGTAAGTTTAAATTGTGCTATGGAGAAGATTAGGGATCATGTGGTCTTGCTCTGCCAATATATGGAACCTGGTCCTATAGCAGACTTCATGGTTGAAATTGACAGGATGACCAGATTCCAGCGGGACACTATCAAGGCCAAGTCCAAATACTACGGCACCATTGATCTCCTAACCAAACTGGTGCAAAACACAAATTCAACTCCATTACTTCATCATGCCTTGGTATTATCCGGTCAGTACTACCTAGCCAAGCTACTGGACTGTCAACCCATGAAGAAGAGCATCACTTGGGAATTATGTTCAAACAGCCACCACCTAATATTCCGACGTCAGATGGCATTCCCAACACTTCAACCAGCACGGGTCGATATTGCTGGTGTCCTTGCAACCTTAAAATGCAGCAATCGGATAATTGTTGTCACCGAATGGTTAGATGATTACAGAATAAAGACATGGACAATGCCAGAACTGTTTGTTTGTAATAACTGTGCAAATGCGAATAAATATGATTGAACTGCTAACAAATATGTAGTGTAAATGTGAATAAATATATACTTTATGAAACCTGACAAAGGTAGACAGCAAAATTAGTTCATTAGGAAGTAAGAGCTGTTACTGTTATTAACGCCACTACAATGGAGAAGATTAATTTGGAACTGTTTTGCGAGAAATTGGAACCTATGCCTGTAGCAGACTTCATGGTAGAGTACACACGGATCACTAGATACTTCCGAGAATCCATCCAGGGGAAACTCAGATACTATGCAGCTCTGGATCCTCTACTCAGGCTGAAGCAATGTGAAGTTTCCGCAACCTTACTTCACGAAGCACTGATGCAGTCCGGTCAGCACGACTTGGCGAAAGAACTTGACTGTGAACGACTACAGAAGACTGTTACATGGAAACTGTGCTCGGAGTCCAACGCCCTAATATTCCAATGACGGAAGACGTTCCCAACCGTTCAATCGGCACGATTCGATGCAGTAATGTTCCTCACATCCCTAAAATGTAACAAGCGGACAGTGGTAATTACCGAATGGTTGGGTGACTACAGAGGAACAACGTGGACGATTCCGGAATGGTTTGTATGCCCATGGACTCATCAAGACTGCAAACAACATTGATACATGATTGTATATAAATGACAACTGTAATTACTGTTATTACAGTTACTGTTATTATAGTACCAGAGAACGAAATGTTATGGACAACATTAGAGTAGGACAGTTATACAAGCATTTCTGACTCTAGCTTGTCTAAGATGTTGTAAATAGCTTGAACATGACGACGATTGTTTGTCTGAGTACTTAAAAGTCTTAGTTTATCTCTGACGGCATCAATTTCTGGAATATGAGGTCTTGATAGCAATCCACACTCTCCTCTTAACATCTGTTCATCCATGTGACATAACTCGTTGTATGCCATAAGCGATACTTGATCAACTGCTTCTCTATAAGTAGTGAGAATTGGGCTAGTCCAGGTTTTACAACCAATGACCATAACAACTGCCCATCGACCGGTGGTCCAGATTCGAACACACGTGGATTGGCGAAGCGTCTTTTGCAAGAACTCGTTCAGTTGACTCCGCATGACTGGGTACTACCTTACACACCTCAGTGCCTTCTTATTAATTAAAGCTCCAGTATCAATTAGGTCAGACTCTCCAGTGAGAATAACCTTTCCCGTATGGAAAATCAGCACTGTAATGCCCAATAGTTTACACGTGAGGCCATTAAATAGCTCTGGTTCGTAACAAGCCTTGCGCCCTAGGATATCGTACAACAACCTTAGATCGATAAGTTTGCCAATGTCAAAGGATCCAACCAGGTTTACCACCTTAGGCTCGCCAGTTAACCCGACACTAAGATAGTTCGCAAGTAATAATGTGCACTAATTCGCCCTATCCACAGACTTCCAACCAAGGCAGATGAATCTACCACTGGTGAACAGTTGAAATGGTGCTTCTTGAAACTTTAGACTACCCCCAATAAAGCCTCTATAAAGCTTAATATTAGGGATAGTTGACAAGTAGAGGTTCGCATCAAAACTCCCACTAAGTACAACATTAACGATTTTCATCATTCATTTTCATCATTCATTTGTGGAATACTAAAATCTCACAACACGTCTACAGTAAGCACGGCAATAAGGCCAATACTCGAACTGCTTCCAGATTCTATGGCAATAAGAAGCGGATAGAAGTACTGTTAAAGTATGCAGTGCAAGACCCAGACTATGGATACTGGATCAGTTTCCCAAGAAGATCAATCCTGTTTAAAAAATTTCAAACTCCAGTTGGTCAAAAAAGCTCCCTTCATAATGACATGCCTTCTTATAAAGTTTTTGTTGTTTACGATTGTATTAGTGATTTTATCATCACAGCATACCCAGTGTGAACTGCCACCACTAGAGGACTCAGTCACGCGCTATCTTTATTCACAACGGTTGGACTGAATACCTAGTGTCACTTGATAGTTTTCACGAGATCCGCCAGTTTGTCTACGACTGTCTAAACTTCCAGTGTCCAGTCTATATCAATGGATCTATACCATGTCCCTACACATCCACACATAACGATACAACTCTTTACCTAGATCAAGTGTACTTTCTGGTTTTATTGGTCCTGCCTGCAGACCAGTTATACCAGCTCTATAGCCAATAAGAAGAGCCACCACCTCTTACCCATATCTACCAACCTACATCTACTACATCATGTATACCGCTCCTAAACAACTCATTCGGCTCAGCCACTATCACAGGCGCAAATGTAGAAGGCGTCCAAAGCAAAAGATTATCATTTCGATTCCTGGTATTGGATGGCGACGAATTCTGCACGTTGACATGATGGTAACCTTTAATCGCAGTGAAAGAAAAGGACATAGAACAAGAAAATTTCACCATGAAAGATTTCACAAGCCTAATAGAAGCCAAGAAGACACTACTCAAAAGCCCGAAGAAATGAAGAAAGAAATGTGTGAAGAAGCAACAGAAGAAATGAAGGAAGAAATGTGTGAAGAACTGCGTGAAGAAATTATTGACACTGACGACATAATAAA
>JASAND010026241.1:0-30551 GCA_030248195.1 Trissonchulus latispiculum | reverse complement strand
GGCCAATTTTCATATCTCAAGATCCACCCGGCCGATCCGGCTGAAATTTTTTACAGCATGTACCCCTGCCCACAGGCTCTTCACACACCAAGTTTCAGCCCGATCGGTCCACTCCTCCGCTGGCCACAGGCCAAACAATGTCCAGATTATACACATTGCGTCAAATTTTCCCTATTCTAGGGGGAGCGCTAACGCGCTCCCCCTAATTCCGGGAGCTGCCATTCCCGGAATCCGTGAAATATCGGACTGCCCGCGCTTCAGTCAACACTTCACCCCACCCCAAACCCCCACTGAAAATTTCAGCCCAATCGGTCAACTCTAGCAAAAGTTAGAGGGGGGGGGACAGGGGTGGTCACGAGATGAATAAATAACTAGCGCTACTGCAAGAATGTGTTGCCCACAACACGGCCCTTTGGAGTATAGATTTTGCTAGATACCTGTTAAGCTGTTTCTGTTCAGGAAATCTGTCCCAGGACTCAAAGAGCTTTCAATTAAGCACCATATTGCCCATGTTTCAACGAGTTTTTGAAAATCCGGTTTTTTCCGGAAATTCCGGATTTTCCAATCTGCGGGCATAACTTTCGCTAGAAGCATTTCCGGAAAATACGGCAAGGATGAAAATTACTCAGCTCGATGAGCTCTTTCATTTGAGTACCATATCGACCACTTTTGGAGAAGGTTTTTCTTTTTTTTTTTTTTTCAAAAAAAATCCGGAATTTTCCGGATCGAATATCTCGAAATCCGCAAATTTTCCGGAAATTTCGATTTCAGTTTCGAAATCAGCGTGGTCGAGTTACCCTATGACCGACGTTTGAGCAAAATCGGAGACAAAAAATTTTTGACCAAATTTTGGATTTTTGAAATTTCGCCTTGGTCCCCCCTTACCATCCGAAAAAATCCTAATTTCCAAATACCGGAATTTCGGACCCATCTTGCTTCCGGGAGATGTCCTAGTCAAGGGCTTCAAAATAAGGTATCAACCACCCCTGTACTCCTTCCCAATCTCGAGATCTAGGGGGGGGGGACAGACGGATAATAAGCACAGAACGATAACAAGGTGTTGCCATTTCCTTTGGAAAAGTGGGCAACACAATAATAATAAACGGACATACCCAGATGAAAGGGTTGCCTTTTTGTTGAAAAAGCGGCAATCCAATAATAATAAGCACAGACCAATAACAAAGTGTTGCCCATTCCTTTGGAAAAGTGGGCAACACAACAAGCTAAACTGGCATGAATGGTTTGCCGCCGCTTCTTTCTTTAGGCAGCTAAGTTTGTAGCGTCCATTCTCGGGAAATGGTTGCCTCTGAAAAGGTAGTTGGGATAAGGAACTTTTCTAGAAATGGTTGCCCTTGAAAGGGCAGTTGGGATAAAAGATTTTCACTAAATATTGCTAAAAGTTACTTGATACGCCCTCTTAAAGGGAGTCCTAGCAAATCCACCAGCTCAGCTTGACTACCGGCTTCGAAAAAAGTACTGATATTAGGCTTTTCGAAACAATTTGCTCACTTTTGCGGACTCCAACAGCGTAGAATTTGGCCATATCTCGAGATCCACGGGAGCTAGAAACATTTAGACTGCTGATTTGGAATCTGCGTCCCCGAATTACCCTATGACCGACTTTTCAACCAAATCGGACATTAAACGTTTTTATCCATTTTTGACACCTTCACCTGAAAATGGTTGCCCATAAAAGGGCTGTTGGGATAAGAAATTTTCTACTAAATATCGCTGAAAGTTACTTTGCACTTCTTTTTAAAGGGTGTCCTAGCAAATCCACCGGCTAAACTTGACTAATGAGTTCAAAAAACACAACTATTCGGCGTTTCTTTACAGTTTGCTCAGTTCTGCGGTCTCCAACAGTGTAACTTTTGGCCATATCTCGAGATTCACAAAAGCTAGAAAAACTTCGATTGCAGATTTGGAATCTACGTCCCCGAATTATCCCAGGACAAACTTTCTGACCAAATCGGAGAGAAAAAGTTTTCGACCATTTTTGACACCTTCCTCTGAAAATGGTTGCCCATAAAAAGGTAGTTGGGATAAGGAATTTTCGATTAAATATCGCCACAAGTTACTTGACACTTCTTTTTAAAGGGTGTCCTAGCAAATCCACCGGCTAAACTTGACTAACGAGTTCAAAAAACACAGATATTAGGCGTTTCTGGGCAGTCTGCTCACTTTTGCGGTCTCCAACAGTGTAAGTTTTGGCCATATCTCGAGATTCACAAAAGCTAGAAAAATTTCGATTGCAGATTTGGAATCTGCGTCCCCGAATTACCCTAGGACTGACTTTTCAACCAAATCGGAGAGAAAAAGTTTTCGACCATTTTTGACACCTTCCTCTGAAAATGGTTGCCCATGAAAAGGCAGTTGGGATAAGGATTTTTCGATTAAATATCGCCACAAGTTACTTGACACTTCTTTTTAAAGGGTGTCCTAGCAAATCCACCGGCTAAACTTGACTAACGAGTTCAAAAAACACAGATATTAGGCGTTTCTGGGCAGTCTGCTCACTTTTGCGGTCTCCAACAGTGTAAGTTTTGGCCATATCTCGAGATTCACAAAAGCTAGAAAAATTTCGATTGCAGATTTGGAATCTGCGTCCCCGAATTACCCTAGGACTGACTTTTCAACCAAATCGGAGTCAAAAAATTTTCGAGCATTTTTGAGAATCGCCTTGGTCCCCCCTTACGATTTTAAAAAATTAAATTCCCTGCCCTGGTCGACTGGGTGGGTCTAGAGCGATGAAATTAAAATGGGCCAGGTTTGGGACCAACCCCCACATACCCACAAAATTTCAGCTCCGGGCGTTGAGCCTAGCTTGAGTTAATAGGGGGGGGGGGACAAGAAGAAGAAGAAGAAGAAGAATAATAATAATAATAATAACACGACGAGAATAAGGGTTTGCCCTTTTCCTTCGGAAGTAGCGGCAAACCAATAACACGACGAGAATAAGGGTTTGCCCTTTTCCTTCGGAAGTAGCGGCAAACCAATAACACGACGAGAATAAGGGTTTGCCCTTTTCCTTCGGAAGTAGCGGCAAACCAATAATCTCGGCTAGATGCAAGACCCTAGCTTCAAAGTTGCCATTTGCAAATATGAATTGGCACATGTGCCCCTATCAGCCGAAAAATACTAGACGTCTGTATCTTATCTGCATCTCTGGGAATTACTCTTCAAAGTTGAAGTTTCGGCCAAAATTTAAAAATTTTTGGCTAACGAAAGGAAAATTTTATTACTGGTGCGAGCTATAAGGCTGTAATTTGGCAAAAAAGAGACCCTATAGGAGTATGTACTCATTTGTGACAAATGGCAAGAAATTCTGCCGCGTGAAAAAAATTTTATGTCAACTTTAATCTTCAAAAATTTCCTAAAACGCCTTCTTTGGGGAATGGTAGCCCAAAAATCGAAAAAATCAAATTTTTTGAGATATTCGAAAAAAATGTCGAAAACACACCCACAAACGATTTCAGCTCGGGTAGAGAAGGTTTGCGACTTCTATGGCTGCAGAAAGCCTCTACACAGGATCCGACAGACTGAAAATGGCGATTTTGGCAATTTTTGAAGATTAAAGTTGACATAAAAATTTTTTCACGCGGCAGAATTTCTTGCCATTTGGCACAAATGAGTACTCCTATAGGGCCTTCTTTTGTGCCAAATTACAGCCTTATAGCTCGCACCAGTAATAAAATTTTCCTTTCGTTAGCCAAAAATTTTTAGATTTTGGCCGAAACTTCAACTTTGAAGAGTAATTCCCAGAGCTGCAGATAAGATACAGACGTCTAGTATTTTTCGGCAGATAGGGGCACATGTGCCACTTCATATTTACGAATGGCAACTTTGAAGCTAGGGTCTTGCATCCAGCAGAAATTTTTAATTAATTATGTTGGTAATTGTGAAAAACGGGGGGTCGGGCAAATAAACCCGACGGCTGCACATGGCTGGAAGGCAGCTAAGTTCTCAGTACCCGATATTTTTTGACCACACCCATGCTCTACATCTTCGCCAAAAAGTAGGCCAATCGGACAAAGTCGGGGCAAGTCGATTTTAGTAGCCCCCCCCCTTAATCAGATATTATTTGAGGCTGAAATATGACCGCTCGGCCAATCGGAAATCTGGGGCGATGCTATTAAAACCTTTGAGTTCAATCTGGGTTTAACCAGGGATGGATACCGGAAGGAACTATATACCGGAAAAACGGTCTTTTCTGGTTTTTTCCGCAGCTTTCGAAAGAACTCGCTAGTTTTGTCTGGTAAGTTGGAAATTTTGTGAAAATTAGCGTTAAAATTTAAAATTTCTGAATTTTTCTGAAAAATTAGGAAAATTCTATAAAAAGTCCTGAATTCAGTTATTGCTCAAAAACCGTTTCATACCTTAAAGCCATGAAAATTTGCCGATTTTTGCCTGCACATTATTTCTGCAAGGAGAAAAACGGTTGGGTCTTGTGCCTGTGCGCACGTTTTCTAGCGACAGAAAAAGAAAATTAATAAAAAAATCAGTCAAAGTGCTCAAGAAAATTGCTACTGGCTCTCAATTTTACAAAAATAGCTAGTTTTGCCGGGAACCCTGCCAAGGACTTTCCGCAATTACTTGTATTCGGCCGCCCCCCCCCCCGGAATGGTTTTGCCCCGCTGAAAAAATTGGCCAGAATAAAAATTTTAAACAAATTGAAATTATTTAAAAACGACGTTTAAATTTATCATGAACACAAAGAAATAATACTGAAACGCCCCAAAAATTAGTGCATATACTTTGTCGAAAATTTTTTGTGCCTTTGGCGCGACTTCGTTTGTAGTTTTGTTATTACATGATACCCTTAAATGGTGGATACTGGATGTGCTTGCTTATACCATGTTCATAATAAAAGCATCTTCGTCTGAGTTTTCGTACGAGATTATAGAAGTCAAAAATATATAGCAAAGTAAACTACAAAATTTGGTTTGGGAAATGATAATATGCAATGCAAAGAATTCAATGTTTCAACAGCGTTTTAATGGCAAAATTGGAAAACTTCTGGGGAGGGGCTCCGCCTCCAAGACCCCTCCTCTTAGGTTTTAGCATTCCGCTTTCGGTTGCAACAGATTTACGCTATGCACCTTAGAAAATATTTTGTATGTAGTGTGCATACAATTGTTGAGCAAAAAATTAAATTTTATCCTCCCGTCTTCGGTGCAAACCGCCCCTGAAAACTTTGTACCTACACTACTGCTCGTTTCCCTACTTCGTTATCTTTGGGTTGGAATCTAACATGTCTAAAAATGCTAAAAACAACCCCCATAGTTAACGTATGAGTAAAGCTAGTGTGGATATGCACGAGCACTGCATATTCAAATTATGAAGTACGAACGTAGACCCAATTACCAAACATTTGGTATATACTTAACTTAATCCGTGTTGACTCACTTATAACCAAGAATTTTTAAAACAAAAATGTTGTGGCAAAGGTCGTATAACGTTTTTATTCTTCACACGAACAATTTCGTAACCCAAAGCAAAAATGCACCAAGGTGTATGATATATATACTGGGCTTATTCTAGTGGGGGGGGGGTGGGGGCCCCCATAAACACTCTTCCCCCCAAATCGTCCCCCCCCCAAAAGTGGGCGGCCCTTTTGGTACCAAATTTTGCCCTGAAAAAATCACTCAGAAGGTCAAATTTTTAAAAATTTTCCGGCTTCGCCGGAGATTTTTACTAAATTTTTGCCCTTTTCAACAAAAAGAAAAAAGAAAAAGAAAAGAAAAGAAAAGAAAAGAAAAGAAAAGGTGGGATTGGCCGAAAAGGTCCATGGTTGGCTTGGCTTGGCTTGGCCGGAGTTTGAAGTTGGCCGGCCAATTGGCCGTTGGCCGATGGCCGGCCATTGGCCGTTGGCCGGCCAACGGCCAATGGCCAACGGCCAATTGGCTGGCCGTTGGCCGTTGGCTTATGGCCGGCCAATGGCCGTTGGCCGGCCAACGGCCAATGGCCAACGGCCAACTGGTTGGCCGTTGGCCGCTCGTTGGCCGTTGGCTGTTTCTTGACCGTAAGCTATTGGTCGTTCTTTAGCTATTTGTCAACGTTGGCGAGCTGGAATTTACTATTTTTATTCGTCTACCGTGCGTAATTAGGCGTCAACTTAATTAAACTTTATTTTAATAGTACAATTTACAAATTACAATATTTGTAAAAGTTTTTCCAAACATTTAGCTCCAACCTGCGATAACTCTGTTTTAATTTTGCTGGAGGACCGCAATAAAGTGATGAGACGTTCACCGCCAGACAAATCTAAAAACTACGTTGTTAGCACACCTAAAATTTGCATGCAATTAGCAAATTTTATTGTAAAAAACGCTAATAACGATAAAAGCTGTCAACATCTAAGTGAAAATCTGTAGTACTGTATCTAATGTAACGTTTATACAGCAACATGTTTACGATATTATGCAGCAAAATTAAATTTTTCAACACAGTTAACGCACAAGATCAGTAAATTTGAGCTTGGCCAGCACTCGGCCTTTGGCCAGCCAACGGCCAACGGCCAGCCAGTTGGCCGTTGGCCGTTGGCCGTCGGCCGGCCAGCGGCCCCCCCCCCCCCCCACCCACCCCCCCTGGCCCCTTGCGCCCCCGCCGGCCGCTGGCCGCCGCCCGCCCCCCGCCCACGGACCGACAAGCCACCTGCCCCCCCCACCCCCCGCCGCCCGCCCCCCGCCCGCCCCCCCCCCCCCCCCCCCGCGCCCCACCCACCCACACAAAAACAACACAAAAAACAAAAAAAAAAAAAACAAAAAATAAATTTAAAAATAAATAAAAAAAAACAAAAAAAAACAAATAAAAAAAAAAATAAAAAAAAAAGAACCCCCCCCACCAAAGAACCTAAAAATAAAAAAAAAAAAAAAAAAAAAAAAATTAAAAAGAAAAGTAACAAAAAATAAGAAGTAATTGATACATGCTTCTTTCTAGCTGCTTGTGTAAATTTATTCTCAGTCGGTGGAAATGTTAAGCAAGAGTACATAATGATAAGAGTACGACAGTAAGCCTAGTCTCTGGTATCAGAGCAAAATTTATGCTTTCCTCGGGAAATGTTTAAGTAATGATCCGTAGAGTGAGCTCTGTTATAGCTGGTGTGATGGAGCGCTGGGAACTGAAATGGTTTGAGAATCCGGAGAATGCCATCGAAGGTTGCTCAAAGGACGCAGAGGACGCCCTGAAGAGGGCCCCGGCCAATCTTGGTATAGACAATATGAGAGGTACGATAACTACAGGAATTATCAGTTGCAAAACTAACTGTACCTAGCAGAGTTAGGTAAATCAAAAAGGATTGAAATGGTGAAACTGAGCCTCTTTGCAATAGACAAGATTTTAAATGGTTTTTATTCTGTACCAATATTGTACTGAATCGGTAATATTGCAACAAACTGGGCATCCAGGCCTACCTAACCCATTAGACGAGCTACAACTTTACAAAGTTAAAGTTAACGCCCAAACAAATATTTTTGGTTCGGTTTGGGGTTGAGACTTAATTTTAGTCGGCATATTCTGACTCCAATAAATTCTTCAAAGCAGTTAAACCTAATCTGGTTTTGTTTGTCCAAACGGTTATGATAATGTGAAACGTTGAAATCACGATTGAAAGATGTGAAGAAAAGTGTCCAGGGCGGGGATCGAACCGAAACACTGGTATATATGTAGCAACAATGCCGAAATAGTGTGCAATGCATTTGTGCGTTGAAAAGTTGTACACATTGGGTTCGTATTCGGTCTTCCGCTCTTTCTACTGAAGCACCTGTGGCTCAGCTGGTTAGAGCGTCTGCGCGTTAACCAGAAGAAGCGGGTAGGTGCCCGAATTTTTCGGTTGCCTGGTGGTGTACAACTTTCATTTCTTTACTTAGTTATTACCATAAATCTTTTCATAAACTTATTTCAGACTTATTCATTCTGCTGGCCGGCGGAATACTGGTCGGGCTGTTGGCAATCATCGTCGAAATCTTCTACACGCGGGCAAAGCTGCGTCGTCAGCGTCGAAAGCGCCTGGCCGCCTACTACTTCCACAGGTGGAAGGTGCTGACACGCGCACGACGCAATTGCCCGCCGGCCGGGCTATCCCGTAGTCAGACCACGGCAACCATGCTACCGAACTGTACCGGAGGGAGCAGTGGCACGCTGCCACGGATTACAGCCAACGAAAACTTCATCTCCGTTTCCCCCTATGAATCGCCCAACTCTCACTACAGACAGAGTCCCACTTATTTCCGGACCAGCACGCTTCTGCCCGATCCGCGGCCGCGCCCGGGCGGGCCGAGCTACGACCCGCGACTCGGTCTTGTCTATAGGGACGCCCCGACATCCCACCCAATTGTCGGGGACAGGGGTCATCGGTCTTCCTCCAATCACCGTAATCCTGGTTGCCTTCAGACAGCAATTAAGCCGACCAGAGTTAGACTTAACTCGGCCGGAGCCCAGAACTGCTATGTGGACCCTGGCGATGTCACGAATGGCTTTTGTGACCGGCATGCAATACCACTGACGAGAGCGGTCCGAAACCAGGAAATGGTGTAAACTAACCTTTGGTCACACTGTTTTTCTTGCCAGTTTAACTTTTGCCATTTACTTATATGTCAGATTAGAGTTCTAAGAGTGACCCAAGCAAGTCTGGTCTGCACATTCAGTCGGATTTTAGTTCAGTTATGTAGATATGAGGGCGAGTTGATTAAATTGTAGATACTATGGAGCCGGTGTCGTGAAATATTTGGTCCCCCCAAATATTTGTTCCCCCTATAAGCTGAAATATTTGTTCCCCTTAAATATTCGTTCCCCCCTCGGAGCGATAGGCTGAAATATTTGTTCCTCAAAATATTTGTTCCCCTTGAAATATTTGGTCCCCCTATAGGCTGAAATATTTGTTCTCCCCTGAATAATTGCTTCATTGAAATATTTGGCCCCCCTAAATTCAGTTAGTTTTCGAGAATAATTTCCAAACTCTATCAAGCTAGTGAAAAGATGATAATGGCGAACTAATATCAGAATTGGATCTCATGACGAGACATCTCTGTCAAATGAAAATTGGAACCGCATGCTCAGCGATTCTTGAGGTTATTTATGAGGTGACGTGCGAGGTAACCGGTAACCTCCCTATTCAATACCAATCTTTTTTATTTTAAGCTAAATAAAACATCGATCGCATCGATTTTATTAAGATGTGCTGACGATCGTAGGCAACTATAGCAGGCTTCATGACTTTCTTCTTCTTTCTCATTCAGTTAATATGCCTGAAAATTTTGTTTCGCCACCCCCCCCCCTGGAATTTCAGTTGTGATATTGTATTCGTTGACCCCCCCACACATTCTAAACAAGAGAAGATTGTGTCACTATTTATGCAAATCAGATTCCTAAAATTAAAAGCAGTTGACAATTGTATGACTTAGTTACAGGTTGCAACCAATTAAGCCTTGTCAATTTTTATTCCTGCTGGAGCAGGAATGTATAAAACGAAAACTAATATGTATTGTGTATAGTGACTCATTTCTCCATTTAGAAGCCCTATCTTCAACACAGGGCTAGCTTAAAGATTTTTTGCATTAAGATTATGCAAATTAGGTTTTGACCCTATTTAAGCAGCAATCTTGATCACTTTACGCAGTCTTCGACTGTCAGCAATCTACACGGTTGCAGATTTTTGAGCACTAGTATAGCTTCGGAGCTACACATCAGTGCAGTAGGTAAGAAGGTACTAGCTTGCGCTGGGCATCACAAGTCCAGTCCAGTCGTGGCATGGGCAAGCATAGGCCTGCTCTTCCTGATCTTTATTCAGATCAGCGACAAAAAATTGAGCAGCGGAATGAAAACTCATGAAATTTTAGACTTGAGATTCAACAATTTTTTCCTATGTATTTGGGATGGAAAATTACGTTTTTAAAGTTGTCCTGCTGAATGAAATGCTGTTACTTATTCATCAATTCATTGTGCAAAACTACAAAACTATGTTTTGTTTCCTGAAAGAAATTATGTCAGACCTCATAAGAAGGAACAAAGATTTAGTAGGATTTTAATAGCAATAATAGTAGTTGAAATCAAAGGGAATAAGGAAATGTCAAGTGAAATCGTAATGTAAACTTGCGGCTTCTAACACTTGGCCGTCCTTTTAAGTAAGGACAATGTTCGTAATTGAATAGTTAACAGGTCTAAACAGGAATACTGCCCCTTTTGGGGCCAACTTGTTTTTAATAGCATCGTACCTTTCATATATATTCATTAATAGATTAATTGTTTAATTAATTTATTTCTTTTCCATTAATACAGTTACAACCAATTTGCGTCACTTCTTTGGTACGCGAGTAATGCCTCAGTCACTCCACTCCAGTAAGAATTTATGCTTAAAAACAAAAGTTGCAGATTTTGATGCTGAAACAGCTTTTTCGCATTGCAGCTGAAACACAGATGGAATATTTGTAGTTATGTTGTGGTTTAATTGTCTTTTTACAAAACAGATTGTCTGGTGTTCTGTTCTCTAATTTAAACTAAACAAATGGCGGTTTCGAAAATGGCGAAAACTTAGCAAAAACCAAAGCTTCCTGATATTTCAAAAGTGTGACAACATTCAAAATTACATAATTAAAGAATTCGATCAGGTATTTAGGTATTACCAAATTTCATGCGAGCTTACTTAACCTGCATACAGTTTGCAGAATGCATCGTAAGGTGTGGGGAGAACACAAATTCTAGTTGTTACGGCATTGCCATTATTGTGCTGGAATTGTGATCTGTAGATTTGTCTTGCTCAGTTGCAGAACTCTGCCCCTTTTAGGGGT
Source organism: Trissonchulus latispiculum (assembly GCA_030248195.1). Classification (NCBI taxonomy): domain Eukaryota; kingdom Metazoa; phylum Nematoda; class Enoplea; order Enoplida; family Ironidae; genus Trissonchulus; species Trissonchulus latispiculum. The sequence continues at coordinate 19,767 of JASAND010026241.1, read as the reverse complement.
CATCTTGTTGCTTTTACAAACCTTGAGCTATCTCTAGTGATTAAGGCCAAAGCCATAAACCAGAAACGATTTTTGGGGTCAAAAAACGGCGATTTTCGAAGAAATTAGATTTTTCAAAATATCTGCTAAATCTTACAGACAATTTTGGCTTATTTATACTCAATCGATACACCGTCTAATTGCTCATTTTATTAATGCCTATTCGCTGAAGTTCGCTCCTTTAAGCTAGAGAATTCGCGGAAAAACCATTTAGCAAAACTGTGATTATTTTATTTTGAACATCGATTTCTCAGAACCTACCCAATGGATTCGTGTGATTTTTGGCAGAATAAAAATTCGCACTATTGCGGGGGGACATTTTTCTCGGTTTGAGCTAAAACATATCTCCAGTTGTGAGAAAACTGAACATAAAATTGCGAAATTTCTAGTCATCGCACATTTGCCGGATTTTCTGGAGTATTGGGACTTGTTGATTTATCTTCATTTGTCAGAATTTCATTAGTCAGAATCTAACTTTTCAAACTTTCATTAGGCAGAATTTCATTAGTCAGAATTTTGTCAGAATTTTGCAAACAAGCAATTTTCTTCCTGGCGCAAAGTCTAACAAAATGGCTGATCTTGATGATAATTCTGTAAAATGGTCTCCAGTCGACTGGCTCTAGGTACTACCAGCTACGAGCAAAATTCTCTTTTCAAAAGGGTTCCGCAACAACTGGGTTGGTTTCCCCTACACCTACCTAATCTTACAGACAGGAAATGACGATAGGCTGTTTCGTTCAAATCCTAAAATAATAAGAATGGCCAAGAGCACGTAATAACTGTTGGATTATGCACTCTTGGTATGACGCAAATCATCAAGGGTCTTTTTGGGAAGTGTTAAAACCTACAAGAGTTAATTTTAGCTATACTCTATCCTACTTTATCGGAAAAAGCCCTAAGATTGTGCAGCAACGTGCAAAACTTTGAAGAAACTAGGAAAATAAAATTGTGACTAACGAAATTCTGACTATTGAAATTCTGACTAATGAAATTTCTGACTTATGAAATTCTGGTACAAATGAAAGTTCAACTTATATTATTGCAAAATTTAAATTCTGACTATATAATGAAATTGTAACTAACGAAATTTGACTAATGAAATTCTGACTAATACGATTCTGACTGATGGAAGTAGACGGACTTGTTGAGCCAAATCCAAAAAATGACCCTCGGCCCACATGTCTCATATTCTATATATCTCACCGATTCTATAGTTTTGAGAAATCGATGTTCAAAACTTTTTATTTATCGATTTCATCTTTTCACTAGCTTGATAGAGTTTGGAACTTATCCTCGAAAAAATGCCACTAACTGAATATAGGGGGGGGCCAAATATTTCAATGAAGCAATTATTCAGGGGGAACAAATATTTCAGCCTATAGGGGGACCAAATATTTCAAGGGGAACAAATATTTTGAGGAACAAATATTTCAGCCTATCGCTCCGAGGGGGGAACGAATATTTAGGGGGAACAAATATTTCAGCTTATAGTGGGGAACAAATATTTGGGGGGACCAAATATTTCACGACACCGGCATTTATCCACCGCCACCGATTTTTTATATTTATTTATTTTGATCCCCGACGTTTATTAAACATAGGAAAATGAAAGTTAGAAAAAGTTTTCTGCTGCCAAAGGTTTTACACTGCACACTAATCAGATTCAGGTAATAGTGTTAAATCTATAAGGGATTTTAGTGATTTTCTGTGATATGACGTAAATGCGCTTAGTTTTAGGCTCTACCGAAAAGGGTCCTATTAAGGAAGAAATTGGTGCATTTTTAATAACAGGGTTCATTGCCTTAGCTTCCGTTTAATTGTATTCAAAATATTAACTAAATCTTCTTGTCTTTTGCTTTAGCTTAGAGCTTATCGAACATAAGCTTAAGGCCGCATTCACAGTGCTGTCTAGCAGCACTTCCAAGAGTACGTAATTATAAGAGTATGACACTGCGTCTGCTCTGCTCTCAGTTATCAAAGCAAAAACTATGCTCTGCTCGCTATCGGCTGACCTGATCCTTCGTCACAAATTGACCCTCTCTCACACCATCCCTACATGGGTACGGAGTACAGAACAGAGGTTGCTCACTGCTAAAATATAATTGGTGTAGTTGAAATACTACTACTGAAATGCACCATTTGGAATGCGATGTTTATTGCAGCAAGACTACAATGACTGGAGGGTTGAACTAGTACAAACTAAGGCAGTTGTATCATGTTATTTAGTTGTCTGTTCAAATATTTCTCTTTCATCTGGCTGCCCATAGACTGCATTGTACTGGTGATAGTAAGCAATTCTTTGATCTCTTTTGTATGGTATTTCGGGCCCACTTGTCATTGCTAAAGCAAACAATCTACAGTTAGCATTCATTCATTCACTATACACACATCGTAGAGCTACAGCTATGTAGTATGTACGTCTTCCAAACAAAGTCTTGGGGGCCTTTTCAAGAACGGGTAAAGCAGAGTTAAAAGTAACTATCCTTTTCATGAAAGAGTTAAAGCCAGACATGTGCAGGGGGGGGGGGGGAGTTTGGGGGGGGGGGTGAACCGGCACCCGAAGGCAGCCGGCAAACCGGATTCTTCCGGTCTTTTGGTCCAAAAAACCGGAAAAATGCGGATTCTGGAGGGGGTGGTGAGGGACCCCTCTGGGGGGGGTCCAAGTCTGGGGGGGGGCGGAAACCCCCCAAGCACATGTATGATGAAAAGATGGAAACTCATACTTGGGTGAAGCTAAATTGAGTTAAAACGGTTATTTTAAGGTGCTGGTTCGGCTTCGTGTATTTTTGGGCTTTAAAAGTGCAATTGTCGTTGAAATTCATTCAAATTTACTACAATTACATCATTTAGCCTGGAAAAAATTTTAGAAAAGTCACGGCGTGAAAATTTGAGTTTGGAGAAATTTTCTTTAATCCGCCATAACTTGCACTGTGGGTACCCTACACGGACGAACTTATAATCATTCGAATCCTCTCACCAAGACCTACAACTTTGCTCTTGAAGGTATTCTTCGATTCTTTACGGTTTAAGATGTTCGAGGTTCAAAACTGGCCATTTTTCGAAAAATCAAATATTGCAAGATTTCGACAGTTACGACAGCGCTGGTCCGTCGGCTGAGTATTGCCCACATTTGTAGTCCTAAAGCACATATTATGCCCAACGGAGAGCTCTCTGCGGCATCTGTGCCTACGCACAGTAACTAAAATGTGAAACGTTGAAAATCGCAACCAGATTGTTTTGAACACGGATTTCTCTCAACTCATGCAACCAATTAGAAAACGGCTTTAGACACGTATTTTTGGGACATTTTCCGAGGGCTATTTTTCACGATTTCGCGTTTTGTCTTTCCGTTCGAGAAAAATAAGCATCCAAATTTGAAAATTTTGACAAAAGTCTGACAAACTGTACATTTTTCTCAAAATCTTGCGCTTACCTGATCACTAAAAGATTTCAGAAAAAATAGCCCTCGGCAAGACGTTTCTTTTGAAGCCTGAACTGGTCGCTTTTCTTTAGCTTGTCCACATTTCGAGAAATCCATGTTCAAAAATTGTTTTCCTGTTATCGCATGTTGAAACCGAAGACTCGAAACGACACAGGTATGCCCTACCTAGCTGCAACAAGCACATTCTAAGCTTTACAGTGATATAAAAATTATTGTTAAATTCCAAAAATTGAGCAAGTTACAGTCTTTCGAAATTTGCTGCAAATATCCGAACCAGCACCTTAAACTCTGCTCTACTCTACCCTTTCTTGAAAAGGCCCTTGGATCTCTTTAACCGAATCCAAAAAGCTGTTTCAAGAACAGATAGTATAGATCTAAAATATCCGATTCCAGTGATGGAAATGCTAAAAGAGGTTAAAACTAGCCTGAGTGGAGCTGAACGAGTTAAAAGAGTTTATTTTAACTCTACTCGCTCTACTGTCTTTCTTGAAAGAGATCTATGATCTGGATGTTTCTTACAAACAGCTCCAACCAACTGCTCAAAATCAAAATGGTTACCATTCCTACTGCAATTTGAAAAACACGACTGATATGGAATACAACACTCGCTTTCCGTCAGGAATTCCTATTCGCACTGAAGTGACAAAAAAGAGTGCATTGTGCTATGTTATGCATGGCAGACGAAATGTGCGCCCAAGTGCCGGAACTTACATTAGTTATAAAGAAATAATGAAAACGCCTGCCTGCAGTCACTAAGGCAAAGCAGGGGAGAGCCAATTTGCCGTGCCTTAGGTAACTTAATTCCAACTTAAGCTTGGTTCGATTGTGCCTGCGTGGCACAATCGGTAGAGCGTTGGCCTAGATCGCCAAAGGTTAATTCGGGCCTGAGGTCGGAGGTGCTGTCGTGACAATCTTAGTTTCGTTTGTTCTTTCATTTGCCTTAACTGCAGGCAGACAGGCACTATTCACTATTTCCTTATGATGAATGCCTTGTATCCTTCGTGGATCCGCCTGCTGGCCCGCGTTTACCTCATTGTCTTGACTGAACTTACATCAGTGTCAGTACTGGCAGAGATCCTGTCAGTAACGGCGATATGGGTCCACTGTATACGATCCTGCCCTGTATGCCTGCTGATAGCGAGACTAACAGCACTGTCGCACCGAGCATCAAAAGCATACCACAACAGAGTGATGCCTCACACAGTCACTGTTGTTACCTGACAGTTTGGAACAAAACTTTCCCCCTCAGCCGCTAATATTTAAGTCAGAATTCTATGAAAATTAGTGTCACAAAAGGGGCAACCAGCGAAAGACTTGGATTTGCTGAGTAACAGTTATTCTGTGAAATCTGTCAAGCCTGACATTTTCATGAACTGTGCAAACTGTAGCACAGCGGGTTAGGGCCCAGGTTCTTCAGCGAGCAAATCTGGCATAGGGAAAATCCAGAATATCCATGTTTTCAGAATCCAGTAGAAACGGAATATTTGCCGGAACGTTTTACACTATATACGTAAGAGCATACAAGTTGAATATGAGTTACGTACTTACGTAATCCGAAGATTACAACTTACGTAATCCTGCATCTTTCCAATGGCGTTTTATGACAAAACGTGGTGTGTAGGCTTAAAATGCCGCATTGAAATAACCAAATCAAGCCTAGATAATACGTAACTTTAACAATAAAGATATTTCTGCTAAAATTGTTCAAATTCTCAGTCTAAAATAGGCAACTGGCCTAATGAAGCAAAAAGGGAGCTAAATTTAAACAGTTGTTCCTCCCTCTGACAAACTTTCTATCAACGGAAGTGGAATTATTTCCTTTATCAGTTTCAAACAAGATATCCTGCAATGAGAGATTGAAATTATGAAAGACGACCAGAATATATATTATAATATCAAGGCTGATGTAGAATTGAGGAATATCGATCGAAAATATCGAACCCCTATCTTGTACAGGCTTCAAAATTACAAATATCAGTTTTTTAGTTTTTTGTTATTGGTATAACCCCCTAAGACTATACCAACCGCCAATCTTCTTATAATTTTGAGGAGTTGTTAAATCTTTGTGATTTCCTGTCCGCAACTCCCCCCTCAAATGGGCCGCTTTTGTGAAACCATCCCTACGTTCCCTATTTGATGGAGAGTGGATACCAAACCCCAAATTAGGTTGTGAGAACATCCCTCCACATTTGCTGTAGAGGAGAGCAGAACAGCAAGCATGTCCCCCCCAAACCCCGAGGGTAAAAGGGAAGGGGATTCTTTTTGTATTTATGATACTTCCCCTCTGATATTTCGTGTTCGTATCAGAGCACCGTTACGCAATGCAATGAAAGGAAATGGCGCCTACTTGCTTGCTATTCGTTTGTTAAGTTATAACTGATGGAAGGTTTGTGAACCATGACTGAAACTGTAACTGTAGCCGTGACTGTTTTAACTGTATATCTGTTAGCAGGAAAAATCCCAAAGGATTCAGCTCAGATCTATAAACATAGGTCCGGTTCAAAAATAGCCGTTCTATCAAATAGGATGGAGCTAAGAGCTATATAGTTGGAAGACTAATCGATATAGCTGCCTTAGCTCATTCAATTTAGGCAATAATTATGTATTATGATATAATCTTTGGTATCTTTCCGTACCTTGCGCGAAATAGGCAGAGGCCTTTTCAAAAACTATAGTATAAATTTAACTTAAAATCTAAATTTTGATCGCATGAAATCGAAATTATCATAACTGTACCAATTTCGGTAGCTTGTCCAATCGCAACCCGCTGTCAGATTCCAGCTTTTATTGACAGTTCTTACATGACCGACTCTAGCTTACCACTGCACACATTAGCTAATGGTTGAATTAGTTATCACTTAGTTACCAATTTGTAACCAGCTTACCTAGTTACCTACCAAGTTACTAGTCAACTATCATTTGACTTAGTACATGGCAGACTGCCTTATGGTGCCAGCATAGTTTGAGTTACAGTTTTTTCCTGCACTGAGGAAATGTTTGTCAGTCAATCAAACTTTTACTGTTATAGGTTTCCTCACCTAAACTGAAAGGTTAATTAAATCTTCGCCATTTAATGTCCTGAAGTGGAAGTAAAAGTTTACCCTCAAGGCCACGTATTCAATGAGTAATATGTAGTCAAACAACGTGTTCAAGATTTCCTAGTGGGGCAATTGCTTTTTTGTTTAGATAGCAACCAAGTTGCAACCGCAAAAGCATAGAAATAGGCACAAGGTCCTGGGAAGTTAACTTCAGAAGGTAAAATCTACAAGGTTATCACCAAATGAATGGTGTAGGTGTAGTACCGACTGCTACGAAAACTTACACAGAATTGCTAATCTTTCCATATGGGGCAAAAGATCTTTTTCCCTTGTGCGCAGGATAAAGATATTGGCCCACATGCATATGGGACAGAATTTCTTGCCCCATAAGCATGAGAATTTTGCCCCATGTATATGCATATGGTGCAAAATCTTTTGCCCCATATTCATATGGCGCAATTATACACATGGTGCGTAACATATATGTGTATAGATCTTTGGATCCATTTTTTGGCACTTTCTTCCGCCCGGCCTTATTATGTAGTGCTGGGGAAAATACCATGACCTTCTGTAAAATGTAGAGTAGTGGCCTATGGCCGACTATGAGAGTTGAGTTTAACTTTAGCTGACCGACAACTAACCAATCCACCACGGCTTCAATTCACGCCCTGGACACTTTTCTTCACATCTTTCATATCCAAACCTGTCTACTTTCTGTTTTAGTTTTTCTTTCAGTACCCCAGGAGAGTGCCATGTGTTCATCTTGCGTTCAGATTGTGTTTAATCTGGTCATTTTGGTGGCCCTGGTATTTACAGTGATCGGGCTGATAGCTCCCGGTTGGACGGTGGGCGATGTTAAGATAGACTCCGTCTCTGGCAACACCAACGAAGTTCAATACAACAATGGACTGTTCACAGTAACCTGTGGCGGAAAGAATGGCACGAAAATCACTGACTGCAATGTTGATGTATGTACCCAGTTGGCCTTGTGAGAGCTTCAAACCTAAGAATTAGGATTAACTTTAATGCTGAAATTCGGCCAAAATTTGTCTGACCTCTGGTCATTTGGAGGGTATTCCGTTGAAAACAAGCAAGGCGTTTCCACCGAAGGTATGGAACCTCTGGAATTGGACCCTGTCCAAAGGGCATGGTTGGGAGCAAACCAAAACTGAAGGCAAATTTAGTGCTTGTGATCCTAATGTTTGCTTTTACCTCGAAAAGACACGATAAAACCGATTCGGGGAAGCGAGGGGTGAGTCTCTCAGAACATAGGCATATTTGCTTAATCTTCCCCATTATTGGGAGTCTATCGGAAAGTTAATGGTGAAATAACGCAAAGACTTCACCACATCTACACAAACAAACAAACAAACAAACAAACAAACAAACAAACTCCTTTATTTCTGAAGTAACATGAACATAAGACATAACATATTTCTGAAGAACATAACTTTAACTGAAGTTTACACATTTTATCTTTGTGTGTGTGTACGCGCGTGTGTGTAACATGACATTCATGCATTGGCAGAAACGCCAATAAATTGATTAAGAATGCTTGAAAACTTTTGATTTTTTAGGAAATGGAGGACTACAAGAAGGCGACGGCGGCAATGCTGATCCTGTCTCTGCTCGCGGGAGTTGCAGCACTGCTCTGGTCCTGCATAACCTGCTTCATGTGCTGTCTATGCTGTCTGAAGAAGTTTATAGCCTATCCGCTTCCGTTATTTGCGGCTATGGCGGGTGTATTTGTACTAATAGGTAGGCACAGTTCTGGGACAAGGCTTGTGCTATCCTCCGAGTATCGTTGAGGATTTAGTATTACAGATAACATTAAATTGCAGTCAACTTTTCTTTCATTTATTTCAAGAAAAATTTTCTTTTCATTTTCTTTCATTTAAGTGTATGCATCAAATATTAGTGGCAATAATGACAACTACTCGTGTTCTGTGACAGTTGATTGACAAAGCCTTGACGCCGACTTTGAAGAAACGCTGTTAATTAAAATTTGTGCTTGTGCTTGTCTAGTGGTAAAGAGTTGGGCAAAGGTCACTCTCAAACAATAAGAGCATATTAGCTGTCAGAATGTTATGAATGCAATAAAACGAAGGTTTCTTTTTCCTTTTCTGAAATTCAGAATGTCTTTCTCTAAATTTCATTTTTCTTTAACTGAAATAAAATGTTAGCTGTAGCAAGAGTGTGACAGCTGGCAGGGCAGGCTCTATTGTTAAATATCAGCAACCCAGAAAGGTTGAAATCAGTGTACTAATCTAGTCTCCCTGTCTGGGGATGTGGCTTAGTGGTAGAGCGCTCGACTGCTGATCCGAAGATCGGCGGTTCGATCTCCGCCCTGGACTTTTCTTCACATCTTTCAGATCCTGATTTCAACCTTTCACACTATATTATCAGCAATTGCGCACTTGCGTATATACCTAGTGGACCCTCTCCCGCAAATCAGTACCCAGTACGCAATTGCGTATGCTCACTCTCTTCTACAATAAGCATTCTATCGTGACCACCCCCCGCAAATGTGATCTATCATTCGAGATTGCTAAGTGATAGGTCACATTTGCGGGGGGTCCCGATAGAATGCTTATTGTAGAAAAGAGTGAGCATACGCAACTGCGTACTGGGTACTGATTTGCGGGGGGTCCACTAGGTACGCAATTGCGGGGGGGGGGTGGGCGGTTAACGCGCAGAGCATGGCTCGTGAGCTGATAACATAGAGCCTGCCAGCTGTCACACTCTTATCGATTATGTACTCTTGGTATTAGAGAGCAAGGCGAGTCTTATTTGAAGCAGTAAACCAACTGTAATGTGGGTGATAGCGATCGCGCTATCACCCCCTTTCCAGTAATTCCATTTCGTTCCTTTCCTATTTTTTCCCCAAAATTCCTTAAAAGTCTTTAAAAATTCCCCTGATGTAATTGTTGTAATTTTTATGCTCTGTCTGGAAAGATAGAGCATGCACGTCAGCAGACGCTGACAAAACTGGTTTTTCCAGTTTGTCCCCTTTGGATGCTGACTCAGACTTGTTGATAGTTAGTTGGGAGTTTTTGTCAAGTACTGGGCGGTCGGGTCTTATGAGTTGGGGCCCCCATCTCCTGCAAATTATACACCTAAACGTAAGTTGTGTATTTTCCCCTTTATTCCAAAATTAACCCAAATTACCTTTTGTTAACACCTCCTGTCATCTCTAATCCCTTTCTATATTATTTCTATTAACTCCTAACTTCCCTTTTCCTACTCCCATCCCACTCTGCGGGGTTGTCCCCGTCCCCCCCCTGGGTCTAACTTTATTAGCTAACCCCCTCCCCCAGAGTCATTGTATTCTTCTATTGTCCCATTTGTTGCTGGTCCCCTCCCATTTGTTTGCATTTCCCTTTGTGCCCTTTTTCTGTTGCTGTGCGGGTAGCCCGCTGTTTCTGCTTGTCCTATCTGGGTATCGCCGGAAGGACTTCCCTGTCATAACCTTGTCCTGTATTTTCCTAGTAAATCCGCCGGTTGTCTTTTGCCTTGTTAATTTAATTATTAATACTAAATTTTACTAGTCTTTGATCTCTTTTCTTAGCTAGGTAGAGCTCTGAGATTAGCCCGGAGCTGACTTGTATCTGAGACTAATTTGTGTGTGTGTTCCTCCATTTTTACTAGGCGCCCCGTTGGCGTCCCCCAAAACTTACCTGTTCCCCCTTGGCGAGGCAAGTCGGTGGAAAGAGAGCCGCCTGGACTAAATATCTCCACCCGCAGTCGCTGGTCAGCGTTCTTGCGCACAGTTCCGCTTGTAAAATTTGGGGCGTGAGCTCAGTGGTTAAAATCCCTAGCTCCCTCATATTTTACATTAGGCTGCCAGTTCCAGGCTCTCCCCTATTATTTTTTCTCCCTAAAATATTTCTCCTATTTTTTCACCCGTCCCTAAATTAATTTTTCTAGTTCCCCCCCTAGTCCAAAATTTTTTTAGAATCCCCAAATAATTTTTTCCTTTCCCTATATTTACTAGCTGTAACGTTTCCCCCCTCCATTTTCCTTATTGTGACTGGGTTCGCCGGTCTTTCATTCCCTGGGTGTTTGTATATACCCATCCCCCCCGTGTGGCTTGTTGACTGGGTTCGCCGGTCTTTCATCCCCTTGGTGTTTGTATATACGCATTCCCCCCGTGTGGCCTTTTGACTGGGTTCGCCGGTCTTTTATCCCCTTGGTGTTCGTATATACCCACCCCCCCCCCGTGTGGATTCACAAAGGTCTGCAATTGACGTCATTCCCAATTGCAAACCTTTGTGTTAATTTTTTTGGCCCGCCCCCGCATCGCTTGATTCCTTATCAGGCGCCTGACTCTGCTTGGGCCTTTTGAAGTCCCGCCCACGCATCGCTTAGAGTCCCAGTCAGACGCCTGACTTCCTGTCAGTTTCCAGGGAGTTTTATTAGTCCCGTTTCCTTTCTGTTGACGAGTGGCGTGTTTATTTTTATCATCTGATTTATTTTGGTGAATTCCTAGTGCCGTGTTATTTTTCCCTCACCCTTTTGGATTTTATTCTTATAGTTGGGAAGCCCAACTCTCCCCCGTTAATATCACTGGGGCCAGGCCAAGTGATAACCCATCCCTACTATACCAGCAACTCCCTGCCTGCCCTAAATTTACCCCAATCAGTCCCCCCTCACCCAGAATATTTTTTGGGAGGGAAATACAAATTTTGGAAAAATTTTTTCCGTTGGATTCCGGGGCTCGGCCAGGAATCTAACCCTGTACCGTTGGACGATTGAATTCCCAACTGGTGGATTGCTGCTACTCCCCGGACGAGACCCCAACAATTTCAGGTCGAATTGAAGATTCGACCCAACCCTCCGATTCTTGGTCCCGGAATACGTACGTACAGTTGGAGTTTCGTGTCCCTGGCCGGAAAACCCCGATTTTGAGTTATATACGTATATCCTACCCTGAAAATCCCCATTGCCCCCCGGTCCTGCCCAAAAATAGGATATACGTATATAACTAATTTGGTGAGTTGTGTTTTTTCGTGTCGTGTTTGTAATGGATAATCGCCCCACTGAAGACGACCCCTTTGACAGTAAACCCAGAGTGGCCCGATCTCCTGACCCTCCCCCTCCTGACCTTGGGGCCGTGGTCGGAAGTTCTGGGCAGCACGGATCTTCCGTCCACATCCGCCTCGGGTCAGGACTGAGTCCCGAGGACGATCTACACCCCTCGTCGGACTACCCCCAGGACGGAGGTAGGGGAAGCCCCTCCCGTCATGACCCCACGGTTCATTTGGACGGTTCTGACGTTCCAAACGGACGGTTCGGACGGTTCCAAACCCCACTCCCCTGGAACAGCCGTCCGGAAAGCCCCAACCGAAGAAAAAACCCGCTCTGGATTTTTGTCCCAAAGCCCCGGCGTGTCCTGGATGGGCTCCCCCTCCCAATCAAACCCCATTGGAGTATTTTTATGATTATTCCCCCCCATACCCCCGGATACCCTAAACCCCATTTGCCTACTAGGGAAGCCCTGGTAGTGCAAACCTGCCCGTCCACGAAACGCCATGCCAAATCCATTACGGCCTCTCGTGGAACGAAACCATCCCAAGGCCCCCACGATCAGATCAAATCCCGCCCATATGGAATTCGAAATAATTCCAATTCTTACCCCCGCAACCACAACTCCAGAACTCATGGGCCCAGGTTGTGCTTCTGGTGCACCCAAGAGGGGCACGGGTGGCAATACTGCCCCATCCGTATACGCGCAGTCGACAACCTGGGGCCCAACCACCCCGGATTCCTACGTATGTTGGCGAGCCCGAAGGTGATGGCCAGCCCCCAACCTCAAGCGCGGACCCCCTTTGCCAACAAGGAGATGACCTGAGTGACCTCCAACCCCAACCCAGTCCTCAAGTTAGTCATCAACCCACTTCCGATGGCCTTTTCCAGAACCAGGGAAACGCCAACCTGGGGCGCCGTCAGTAAGCCCCGACGTGCGCCCCCGGTTTGACCCCTACCCAGTTAATATGGCCCCCGTGTATGAAGTGACTGATAACCCTCGGATGGTCAATCGGAGCTCAGAGGAGCCCGAACCCTTACCCTATTTCTCACCAAGTGGCCATCACCCGGAGTCACATCAGTCCCCGACGGTCTCAGTGTCCTCTTGTTCAACGGAGTATACCCCATCCCCACCCTCCTCCCAATCTACGAAACCCCCCAGCCTGTTTGACCACGAGGTCGAACCCCCTTACCCTGTCCAACGTCGCCTTTCATTTTTGGAGCCCAAACGCACACGAACTTGTCAGTGGAGGCCACAGACTTGCCTACCCACCCACCCTGAGTATAGCCCTCAGCCAGCAGGGAAAAACTTGGTGTTGCGAGGCTGCGAAAGGTTTAATCGTCAGCAGTGGACTCCCCCTCGCAGATGCTACGGGAAGCCCGTAGCGTCCGACAAGATCCAAGTACCTATCCCCTCCCTAATTGATCCACTGTTGACGCCCAAAATTTTACCCCGTACAAACCATGTACGTACATTTATCAAAGTACGTACACATTCCACCCCTAAGTTTATTCTAAGCCCTGGGGAGATGTTGCTGACTGGCGAGGGCCAGCAACACCTCCCCAGTACCTCGCATCACCAGGATGGTCCCACTACAGCTACCAATACCACGGCCTCCACTCGCAATGCCCCCGGAAACTCCCACCCCATGCGGGACACAGGAAACTACTCTTGGAAAATAGTTTCCCGACATTCCAAGCGTGCTCGTCACGACCACGCCTCCCCTATTGCTATTTCCACTAACCCCTTTGGCCCCGACCAGTGGGCTCCGTGCTTTGAATTGGGCGACATGTTCCAGGATCCCCGAGAGTCGCTCAGTCCGGTGGAGGATCATCAGCAGGAATCGTACCCAAAACTCCCTAAAGCTGTTGAGAAGTCTCCTGGGGACTTCTCCTCAACCATGAACCTTACCCGCCAAAAATTCGAAGAATTCGAAAGCCTGCTGTTGAACCTTCTGGGCCGAATTCGTCAGTGCATGGAGGAGCTGGACATGTCCGGTCAACTCTGCCAACCCCACGAGTCCACCAGAAGCGACTCTTTGCCCAAACCCAAACGACTCCCTCGACCCCACCTTCGTCAGCGATCCCAATCTATGGGAGAGCTAACCTTGCCACCCGAAAGCCTAATTCCTATTACTACCAATGAGCCCCAGCCGCCAACCCCAGCGGCTACCACTACTACCCTCACTACCCAAAATGCCTCAACTCAGGTTTTAGAGGTTGAGGACCCTGAGACCCAGCCCAAACCCGCTGCTCTCTTGGGAGAGCTGGTCCATCAAACAGAAAGTCCCACCCCTGCTGTTATCAATGAGCCTCAGCTGCCAACCTCAGCGGTCATTCCTACTACCTTCCCTACCCAAAATGCCTTCGCTCAGGTTTCGGAGGCTGAGGACCCTGAGACCCAACCCAACCCCACTCCGCTCAGCAACCTGAATGACCGAAATCAATCCTTCGAAGCCGAGGACGCTGAGGCTCAAGATACTCCTGACCATAAACAGACAGGTCCCGTCAGTGACCTTGTCCAAGCGATCCTGACGGACACTACCCCTTTTTACGTGTCCCAGTGTACTCGTCTGCCCTCCCAAAAAAGCCCCCACCTGCTAGTAAGTATTTTTGGTGTGAAGGCCCTAGCCCTTTTGGAGTGCGGTGCGAATGTCTGCTACATATCCAAGGCATTTTTCGACCATGTAAATGCCTCCGGTACCCTCTCCCTTGCCCTTCATACCTCTGCGGCTTGCAAATTCTCCACAGCTGTGGAGGATACGTCCCTAGACATATTGGGGAAATGCGAGATACTCTTTTTGTGCAACGGGCACAAATATTCATTTCCCTTCCATGTTGCCCAAGGTCTGTACCAAGATTTTATTATTGGTTATGACCTTATGCAAAAATATGATTGGTCCGTAGTCCCCAAGTCCCATTCCCTTTCTACCCCTATGTGGCAGACATCACTCCTTACCCCAGACGAGTTACGGGCACTGGCCGATAAATTTTGTATTACCGTAACGAACAGTGTCATTTCCGGTAGCCTTATCCAAACCCCGATAATCTCAGGCACTTGCAGCCCGCCTAGTTGCCTGAGCACATGGCAGGCCAATACCAGCAACACTTGGGATCTTGTTGTTGCTACCCTCGAAACGACACCCTTGCCCCCAAGCCTATTAATGCCTTATCTCCATGATCTACGAATCCCATGCCCAGAAACCGCTAAACGAAAAACCCGTAATTATTTATTTTTTGTAAGTTTTGTAAGCTGTTTTTAGAGTTATGTAGGATAACTCTGGGGTCCTGCTGGTCAGGACCCTACTCCCCCATATTTTTTATTAGGGTTACGCTACGTGGTAACTCAAAAAGGGTCTGGAGTGTTAGACCCTTCACCCTGCCCGACATGGTATACTCACCCGTCCCTTTCCCCCTAATCTAATTGTCCCTTCCCTCCTCCTCTTTGTACATTATTAATGTAGGCCTACACCACTCACTTTAATTAATCTGACGCGTCAGTAAATAAATACGTAAGTAGGGTCCTTTGTTTGTATGATTGTTTGCGTGTTTGTTTGTGGTATAAATGTACGTATATGTGTCTAACTTTCGTATAAATGTTTCTAGGGTCAAAAATTGTAGGACCCTACGTACGATTATTTCTATTTTATATTATTTTTAAATTTTTGGGTTTTTCTCTTTTCAGTCTAAAATTGGGGTTTTCCTTTCGTATATTTATACATTTTTTGTATACTTATACGATTTATATTACTTTTATTATTCTTCTTTTACGATTTCTATTTAAACTAAAATGGGTTTTTATGTTTTTTTTTCTCTTTCTCCCTCACGTTACGATCCTTTATTAGTTATACGTATGTATTCTAATAACTCCAAAATTTTTCTCCCTTTTGGGTCCTACATACGTATGTATTTTTGATTCCTAGGTATGCATGTTTCGTATGTGTGGTATGCTTGTTAATTAAATTGGTATGTTCACCCCCCCTCCAGTTCTTTGTCGTTTTTCCCTCCGGTTTATTTGTTTTGCTTGTATGTTACATACGTACAGGCAAAAACTGCAGGTAAGTAGTACCTCGTACCCTAGGACCGCACCGTAAGGTCCGGCCGATCCTACGTATGTACCTGTATACCATGTCCAGTTCTTTTTATGACTTTAGTTATTTCGACCGGTGGTCGAAATGAGGCCAATCTGGGGCACGGCCCATCCTCATACCCTGTTTGGTGGATTTCAACGCGTTCGGGTTGAAATTCCAAACTTCATCCTTTTTGCCTTTTCCCAAAACCTGTCCTGTCCCCTGCCCCCTACCCTGGGTTTTTTGTCCCCTCCCTACAACTACCATTTTGGTAGTTCACTTCCAAAATATTGACACTGTTCTCATCCCAGCACACTCTTTCTTACAATTCTTCACCTTTGTGTATGCACTGCTCTTTGTTTGTTTTAGAGCTGGTGCTTCCGTGCAATTTTGGTGCCTTATTTTATATAGAAGTAGATTAGTGGGCACTGAAGTTGATCCCTGCTTAATTTGGTGCTGTTCTCTGGCTTTTATATGAGCCGGAGGAATTCCATTAATTTCCGCGAAGGTTACATCTGGCCCCGAATACGACGACTTGATCCTCCTCAACCCTTGGACGTCAACAGTTTTGCCCAATTCCCCGAGTTCGACCAAGCTTTTTGGAACCCGGTGCTACCGATGAGCCAGAATTCCCCTACAAGAGAGACTGGGCAGCCCGGATCTCAAACCCTCCCCAATACCCTACCCGCCTCTGAACCCGGTCCCCAACAATCTCCTGCGGGCCCGTCCGCGGAGATCCCGTCCCGACCCCCCACGACTGAATTTTTACTTGTGAACCCTATCGTACGTTACACAGAACATCCCCCAGTCCCTAGCCCAGGTTCAGTTCTATCGGATGGCGGCAGACCGCCGTCCCGCCCAGCTGGTACTCCGCCGGCTGACGCCCCTTTCCCCGCAGCCAACCTAGCCAATGGGATACAAGGTGCAGTATCCCAAGCCCAGGCAACTGAGGCCGCGCAGGCAGTGCAGACACCCCCAGTCTCGACTGCCCCTCCCGGCCTGAGTAAGTTATTGTCCCTTCGCCCTCAAATGTGCCAATTCCCGACACCAGAGTTGGCACAATCCCCTACCTACAGTCATGCCTCCACCACCTCTTGCCGGTCAATTGATTCCCAAACGTATAACGAGGCCCATGCCTCCCCCAAGTGTCCCAGCAACCTGGTCCCGCCGGGTTTGCTTCCCCAGTGCTGGCGGCAGCATCTGACACCCCCCAAGCATCCCAGCAACCTGGTCCCGCCGGGTTTGCTTCCCCAGTGTTGGCGGCAGCATCTGACACCCCCCAAGCATCCCAGCAACCTGGTCTCGCCGGGTTTGCTTCCCTAGTGTTGGCGGCAGCATCTGACACCCCCCAAACAGCCCAGCAACCTGGTCCCGCCGGGTTTGCTTCCCCAGTGCTGGCAGCAGCACCCGACATTCCCCAAGAGGCCCATGCCTCTCTCCAAGTGTTCCAGCAACCTGGTCCCGCCGGGTTTGCTTCCCCAGTGCTGGCAGCAGCACCTGACATTCCCCATTCATATCGCAAAACCTACCCCCCCCCCCCGGTTAAATTGCGGAAAGCTCCCCAAAACCCCCAAGTGGTCCGTGAAATGCCTACCTGGCCCAGCCAGGCTACCGATTGAGCAGGCTTTTTGCGCGGACCGCCATCTCATCTGTCCCGCCTAACGTCGGAGTACCACTTCCCCAACCCCAAGGAACATACCTGTTGCACCCAGGGTATGGATCCCCTCCCCCACATTCAAGACATCGTGTACGAGGTACACGAAGTCTATACCCACGCTACCCTGGCTCACCGGGCAGCCCGGCAAGTCAATTTCTGTGACCTTCAAATGGCCCTCCAACTGGCTCCCACGGCATCCTACGGCCCCCGAGGTACCCAAGACGTCGTCCAGCATCGTCGTCTGGGTGCCGGCCCCCTCTACCCAGCCCTGGAATTTACCGCTCTAGACGCACGCCCCTCCCGACGTCAGCGTCAGGAGCTAACCGCCATTTATGACGAGATCATGGTTGTCGGTCCTGTCGAACGACCGGCCCCTGGCCCGTCCCCTCTTGGTCCTTTGATTTGGACCGTGACACCCCCTGCCCAACCTCCCCATATCCTTCGCGAAGCAATGTTCTTTCCCTTTGTCCGGCTTATTTGTCAGTGGTCTCAGTGGCACTACCCCCAACTCCCATGGGCCGAGATTGACTGGCGACGGATGACGGCTGCGCGCCAATGCCGACCCCACCCCTCGGACCCCTCCAACCGTCACCGTCGACAGCAAACCACGCCCCCTCTCCCTGCCCAAGTCCGAATCCGACAACGCTCTCGGGAGCGCTGCGATAATTCTGGCAGTGCCCAATCTGGCGCGAGCGCTGCCTCCGGTTCCAGTCGTGCTCAGGCTGCGAGCACGCCCCCTCCCCCACCTCCGCCCCAAGCCAGACCGCGTCCTCGGTCGCCGCCTCCCTCTCAGCAGCAGACTCAGAGCTGAACGTCTGCTCACCCCAATCCAGAATTGTCGTGCCACAGAGATACAGTACTCCCAGACATCCTGGAGTGAGCGGTGGTCCTGTCCCCACACCGCTTATCCCTCCCAGCGGGGAATGGTTGTCCCCACCTCCTTAGCTGTCCGGATCAGCGTTTGTTCGATCCGATCCCCGCCCGCCAGCCGAGACCGCCTCAGGACGTCGTTCGGCGGCCTCGTTCACTTCCATTGAGATTGTAGCAGAAGTCCAGCGGCCAACCCAAGCCGCTAGTCCAGAGGCTCAGTTGGCGGCAGCTCAGCGAGGGGTAGCCCCTCCTGCGCCAACTGAGCATCGTTCCCGGTCCACCACCCGGAAAAACCCAAGTGTCCCAAATGCTGAACTCGTCCCCAGAGTCCCTGAAGGCCAACTGGGCAGGTGGCCTCAACACCCGGGCTATGGTCCGCATAGCCTTCCAACTCCTGTACGAGAATCCATCTCGTCACCTACCCCACCCACCTCTTTGCTGAGTCCTCGGATGACCCTCTCTGGGGTACTGGAGTCCTGACCCCCCGCATCAACGGCCAACCTGCCGCGTCCTTCGGAGAAATGGACCCGGACGTCTACCCGGACCTCTACAACCCTGCCGTGTGGACCGGTCATAACGCGTTGCCGGACGGATCTGGCTGGAAGTCCTCCTCTGGTTCCTCCAAGGCGGTCTAGACGATTTCTTCCTAGACCCCAAGACCCGCGAACCCCTGACCCAGGCCCAATTCTCAGCCCTCCAGGACATCCTACGGCAGCGAATCAGAGCCATGGCGGAACGCCGCCGCCGCGGCCATTCCCATCCACCCTTTTCGACGATCGTAACCCTCCGGCCAGTCTCCGTGCGGCTCCCCGTCATGGATATTAACCCCCCCCCCCCCCCCCCCCGCCATAGTGTCTTCATGGCGGGTACCCATCCAAACCCCAGGTCCAAGGACGTATACTGCCCGGCGGCAGGTATCACCCACTGCAACCATGCCTTCCCCCATTGGCGAACGACCCCCTCCCGATCGATGCCCGTTCCCGGTCCTCCGCGGCTGGTAGGCCGATCCCTCCCCTGTCCCTCGTCCTCCCGCCCTCCCGTCCCTCCCTGCCCTGCCGTCCCATCCATCCTACTAACATTTTATCCTTCATTCTGGCGAAGTCCTAACCAACACCGTTGGACATTTGTGGCTATTCATGATCCGTCCCCTCCCTGATCCTGCCCATCGACAGCTCTTACGGATGTGGTATCGTCCCCTGCGGTCCCCACATGGCGCTTCCTAAATGTCATTCCGCCCCTGATCCTGGCCCTAAATTTCTGGATTATTATTATATGTCTATTATGCTTTATTGATTTATGGCGCCAACACCTTTTTTTGCCAGTGCTATTTGGACACTGTTTTCATCCCTGTCCCCACAGCTGAGCTATGATGGATAGTCCCTGATCCTTTTCCGCCTCTCCAGCTCTGAATCATCATAAGAAGAATAAAATTGGTGGCTTAATGGAACTTTCATGTAAATTTGCTATCTGGTTTATTTCTTTTATGTTTCTATAGGTTATTTTTTCTTGTCATATATAGCATAATGTGTCCAGTACGGTGTTTACCATTTTAAAAATTTATTTCATTTTTATATCCCAAAAGGGATTTATTCTAATATTTTCAAATCCACTGTATATTTAAAACTA
>JASAND010026237.1:0-11690 GCA_030248195.1 Trissonchulus latispiculum | reverse complement strand
TTTAACCTGTGGTCTGATTCTGTGGTACCGATTCTGTGGTTTTGTTTATCGGTTTGGCAACACAGTGGCATTCTTAGCGTGAAAACTAATTATCGGTGGGCTAATATAGGCAGCCGTGCACTTTAAAACAGATCTCCAGTTCTCGAGACCGACCAGTCACTGACTATTACAGTTTAGTAGAACCTATTTGCTCAAGTTTCCTTCAACCTTGGATGCAAATTTAAGCACAATGTTTACGGAGTTCTACTGTTATGGACTTTTACCGGCAAGTTGTACAAACGGAAGCAAAATGTAAGGCTCCCAACTTTGCAAACCCTGATAGGTTTTGTTGTTACATCCATATACATCGAGTGTTAGACAAAAAGCAAGTCGGTCATCGAACAGTATAGTCCTGCCAGCAAATGCTACCCTAACAGACATGGAAAAATTGTGCACTGGATAAAGCACTTCAGATTACCTTCAGTGAAAGACGGAGGGCATAGCAAAATAAATCCGTTGGACAAGACAGCGAGAATTCTGGTAGTTGTGCTTCTTAGTCGATAAACCTAACACTTTAAACATTCCACCTCCAACAAGAATGTTAAAAGTGTGAGTTGTAGCACTGCCAGGACTGCTCTCTGAGATTTGTATGCACAAACACTAGCATTTCAAGGAAATGTGCCTTGTACCCGACCTGTTTAAAAAATTGTAGGTATATACTGTAAGCGTGTCAGCAACTTTCTCAAACTACAGCCTCGAAAAACGATGGGATCAAACCCCATTTGGGGCCCTGCCATCAAAAAAATAACTGGTAAATCAAACTTTAGACAAACTCCGGAATATGGTCTAGAGGTCCATCTCAACTCATGGTCAGAAACCTCAAATAAATGTTAGAATCAGCTACTTTAAAGTAATAACTGGAGAAACAGTCGTTTTCATAACTTTGATAAATGGACAGAGTCGCAGAGATACCTCTATTAAGAATCAGCTATCCTGGTCTTCAACAGGGCGATACATCCTTAGCAACAAGCCCAAAGTTGTTAGTATTGGCTCAGTAGTCTGTTTGTCAGCGAGGTGATTACTCTTCTCTAAAATTACAGGATTTTGGGCAGAGTACTCGCCTCGCCTAGTCAATAACTGCTTTTTTACAACAGAAAATTGATATGCATGTAGAAACGTGTATAGTGGAGGACTGGTTAACATCCTTCGTCGTTAAATTTCTAAAGTATTGATTGCTTAGTTAATTAACATAGTTTGTCGAAGTCTTGCATTTCGACATATGTTGCCTGTAAATGCTCGTCTCGTGGTTACAAAGTTCGTTATTTTTAATGTTTGGCCTGACGCTGTCGTTGCCCAAGTATATATATACCTGTTTAAAGTCCCATTCGTTGAAATTGGAAAGACTGAAAATTGCGGCAATAGTTTCGTTGTTCTTTCGTTAATCAATACATGTTTTACGCTCATTATATTTCTCAATGTCTGAAGGCAGTTTGTTGCACTGGAAAGGTACCAGTTGATACTAAGCTTGGCGATAATTATTTTATACGCTCTGTTAATAAGGGTCGTTAACAGTAACTCAAAGAAAGCCTGTAAATATGAGCAAGATTGGTCAGAATATCATCACTAGGCTACAATCAATAACTCAGAGGCTAAAATAGAACAGGAAAATGAATAGACTGAAGGGAAAAGCTTAGGCCTGACTTGCTGCCGTAAAATCATGATACCTTTAATTCAAGTGTAGTGGCACTAAATGACACAACGTAAAAGTATGAAGTTTATTATATTTATAATCTAATTTGTAAATAAAATTTTCTTATAAATTGTGAAGGACTTTAAGCGAAATAAAGAACTGTACATTTTGTTCCGTACCTCAGTAAATAAATTTCTAAGTAGGTACGTACATAAAGACAAAAGAACAGACATCCAGAGATGATCAAAGGTTTCCGTTAGTTGCATCCATGGATGGTAGTAGCCTTAAAAGCAGAATCACGTGCTCGCTCACTGGATTATAACTGCACTACAGCATGTAGTTTCTCAGCACGCTTAGTTGCTGGAAACTACTGCAACAACAGCAACAACATGGCATGATCCATAAAAATACAAGTACGAGAAGATAGGCTCCTAGCTATCCTCCAAAACAAGGTCAGATCAAGTATATGCGGATGTGTGTTTGTCGACGAAATGTAAACTAATGAAATGACTACAGTATTCTCGCGCTTAATAGAACATGTTCTGTAGCGACCGAACTCAACCAGCAGCTTGTCTAGAAGCAAGCTTTATTTCTACTGCCTAAGCTTAGCAAACTAACGCACACACAACTCATAAGATCCAAAAGTCAAAGCGAAAACGGCTAGCAAGCTCCGCTTGCTGGCCACAACAAAACGAGGCTTGGAACTCGAACTAAAGGCCAAGCTTAAACAAAACTATAAAAACAGAAGAATAAAATGATCTACAGAAGTTCCTTTAGCTAGGAATAGCTAGGTTTCCTTTTTAGGTGCCTCACCCCCAAAGTGCAAGTTGAAACGTCCCGTTTCATAGAAATGGTGACAGTACAATTTAGACTGAGGCGGGTACTAAAAGGAAACCTAGTGAAATGGTTCAGTAAAGTCAAAGTTTTGGTTGCTGTCCTTATCCTGGATTATGTTGTTGAGTCGGTGGGAGAAACAGCTGACACTGGTTGTTAGCCACATACCCCAATGGACCTCCGACGTTAGAAGGCACAATCGGATGCAAGACACCATATGCATCCATTACAACCGCCATGATGAAAACTGGATATCCGTAAAAGATCTGCCCCAAATTAACCAGGGTCCGCACTCCTAGTTGTGCCGTCGGAAGGGCTGCCACGTGGAACGCTTGGGACTCCGCAGCTTGGGATACCACTGGCTGGGTTAAACGGGTTGAGCCACCGCAGTCTGAGATTCCTCTGCTCCAGGTTTTGATTCAGTCTGAGGTTGTGGTTGAGATTCCACCACGTGTACTCTCAGGGTTGCATATGACTGTCTTGGAATCCCACAAACTCTCCCCATTTTGTGGTTCCTTTCGCAACGGTGAGTCCACGCGATTCACAGTGACGCATGACATAGCTGACTGCGGTCGTTCGCCCTCTTTGAACTCGCCGTCCTCAGCCACCGGTTGTTCCATCTCTGCGTCCTTCGATGTCGAAACTGACTGTGCCGCAGCTTGCGCTGGCGGTTCGATCCGCTCCGCCCTGCGCTCATCGAACGAAACTGGGCCTTCCGTGTCGAGTGGGTCCGCCCTCTGGTCTAATCTCTCCTCATCTTAGAAATGAAGACCGCTTGGGTCATCGTCCAACTGACCTCCGGAACTCTCTGTGACTGTCTGTTCGTGTGGTAGTTTTGGTTCTAACAGAGGACGATCATACCAAGGGTTAGCCCGGAGAATGCGCAGCTTAGTCACTGACCAAGCACACAGTCACTGCAGGGCTTCCACTCTTTCGCTCAGAGCCAGCAGCAACTGCTGAGATCCAGCAACATTCAAGTGGAAACTCTGGTTGTCGTAGAGCTCTATTTTGAGTGAACCATCAGCCCGAACAAATTCAGGAGCTCGACGAAGATCTAATAGACCAATCCTCTACCCAAATACTGCAAGGGCTCCCGTCAACCACTCTGAAAATGTATCCACGTGAGTCTGGGGCACGAGCTCCTGAGGGACAGGCAGCACCATCCACAGCTGGGCCTGGGAACTGCGTCGTCCCAACACCTCCATGAGCTGATCAAATTCACCCTGCCAAGATTCAGGATTTTCTTGGCAGTTGTTAATACCGACGTATAGAATAATGGTATGGTAGGCTCCGAAATGACACCGCCGCAACGCGTTTGACAAACCCCACATTGTCGCCCCTCCACGCGCTACAACATCACCTGCTTCCACCTCTTTTACATGGGCCTGCATGGAATCTCCTGCAAGCAGGCACACATTGTGGAACCAACTAAAGCGACTTGTGGTGTTGAGCAGCTGTGGGATCTTTTCTTCGGAATCCAAGGATTCTCCGATACGCAACATATCCCGAACGTCCTTAAGAACCGTACCCAGAAAATTTTGGCCATGAAACTGCCACGGAGCTACTCCGGGAAGACGCCTGGCCACTGCTCCGGTCGTCCAGAACAGATTCTTTCCCGCCACTGCTAAGACCTCTCCCTCCGCTGCCTGAAGTAGTTGTCGGAATTCATCATCAGCGTCAGCGTAAGCCATGACAATAGATCGTAACACCGTCTTCCTTTCCACCACTGCCTTTGCCGTCGATTCTGGATGGGCCTTCCAAAGTTGCTTCAACATTTTACTAAATACTGTGAAGTCTACTGTGAAAGTCTGGTGTCGGCCAGACCCCATCAGATAATCCAGACAGTATGTTTTAAGTATGTCCCATCCATTGCAAAGTCAGATACAGCCAAGCACGCGCTAGGCTATCAAAGGAGACCCCGGTGATTCCCAAATTGAATCTAGGGCCCACGTGGAACCAATGTAGCTTGCTGTTCACATCCACAATATGAACAGTCTGGTCCGGCAGGGCAGTTTCATCCAAGTAGGCGACAATTTCGTCCTCATCCTCCTCGTCGAGAAGAACCCCTGCCATTGCACCCTTGGGTTGTTGGTCGGCCTCCGTCTCTGACGGAGCTACACCGCAAGATCCCTGTGATTCCATCGCTTCCAGCTCCACTGACGGTTGCTCTCCAGCATCGGTCATAGTCCTAAAACAAACAAAAAAAATTAAGATGACGATTACATACAGATTCACAAAATTTAAAGAGTGGCTTTTCATCGGGTTGGGCTCTACCGAAACGTTCTGAACCACGACTAGTCATAATTTCGTTTGTCGAGGTCGAAGATTATAGGACCCCTTCGATTCAACTGGATTTTTCACAGTTGTTATTTCCGAACCTTGATCCTCTTTTTCTTTGGTTTTCGTAGTAGCCAGCTCTGCACCAGCGGGCAAGAACGGGCTTTCCCGCGTAGCCTCGTGAGTAGCATTGCGATATGCAAAGGTTACCATTGGCAAGTTATCGTCCCAGTCGTCTTGAACTTTGCTAACATAGAAGGATATCATTGTTTTTAGTGTTCTGTTGTATCGTTCCACAGTACCATTTAACTGTGGACGATAGGGTGCTGTCGTTAACTTGGTACCTGCAACATTTGACACACATCTTTCATTAGATTGCTGGTTAGGTTTAGGCTTAGTGCGAACGCCTCAGTGCGTGCACAATGGGACACTGTCTATTTCTTTCATTAGGCATGGTGAAGTGGAATTAATTGTCTGTTGAAGAAGCCTGTACGACTCAACAATCTCCTCCTCACCATGTCTGTTTCCTAAAGTCCACGGTTGCCGACAAGTTCCACGTTTAACAACTACCGCAACGTACACACGCTAGAACATGCGGAAGCTCAAACAACATCAGCGGGCAACTTGACTAGAAGAAGAAATAGGACAGAGAAACGAAAAGTGGTGGCCAAAGAAGTTTGATAGAAGAAAGCTAGAAACGTTTTCCGCTGAGTGTACCGCTAGGTAGTCGCCCGTAAGTTGTTAACGTGGGCCACGAATTCTTCAGCAGTAGCTGGATCCTGGACTACATAGTTTACTGGAGTTGTTCTAGCGCGTATTACTAACACCTTACTCCATTTAGGCTCAAACTTCTTCCGAGGCCCCATAACTCTGAGCCGGGCAGGTTGCCCGATGCGCAAAGCACCGCGATCCCTGAAATGGTTGTAGGTTCTTTGTTGTCTCTCCTGGGCGACGGCTGCATTTTTACTTATTGAAGCATTAACCGCTTTCAAAGCCTTCCAAAGGGTTTCATAATGTTCGTCACCTTCAGTGTAGTCTACTGGGATCTCAAGGGTAGCATCTACGGGTAACCGTGGCAACCGCCCGTACAACAGCTGAAAAGGCGAAAACATTGTTGACTCTTGTACACTGCTGTTGTACGCGAATACTGCATATGGTAACCATTTATTCCAAGACCTGCAGGAGCTTGGTTGGGAGTAGGTCCATGGTAGAAAAATGTTCCAGGTAGGCACAGAATTGTCCCATAGGTCATTTAAGCGGGGGTAAAACCGTGAATGTTGATTGTATTTCTTAGCCCCAGCAGTATCAGCGGAAGGTGCGAGTGCCAGTTTCGGCCTTCGCATCGTGCCCTTAACGCGTCCTTCAGAGTTCTGTGGAACCGTTCTATTGCGCCATTGCTTTGAGGGTGAAAGGCCATCGTTTTCTTGTGTCGGACTCCCAAGTTATGCATAAGTTCTTTCCACAAGGAGCTCTCGAATTGTCTTCCCCTGTCGGAAATGATCACTTGTGGAACTCCAAAACGGGAGATCCAGCTCGTCGAAAATTCGTACGCGATTGATTCTGTCGATATTGACCGCAACGGATTAACTTCCGGCCATGATGTGAATCTGATGGTTAGCAGATATCGTAGGGAAGTGGTCCTACGATATCAATATGAACTGAACTGATACACTCCGTCTGCAGTAAACCCAATCAGCTCCTAAAAGTTTACGACAGTCAGTAGGATTGGTCCCGGCCAATACTCCATTTGGTAAGAGTCCATGTGGATTTTCTTACCCCGTTTAATGGATCTGTTTGATTCATTGGGGTAGATGCATTTTTTGGTTGGCCAGAATCCTTTAAAGTTTCGACAACTTCTTCTATCACCTGTTTAGTGGAAGTTTGTTCTAGGTTTGGTTTCCAAAAACAGTAGTATCAGCTTTTACTGGAATTAAAAGGAATTAACTGAAATGGAATTAACCGCGTCCTAACTCCCCTTACCACCCAAATCCAAATGTGGAATGTTGGGCATACCCCGAACCAGTATCCCAATAGAGCTCTGCCCGGTGGAACTGGAAACCGTCCATTGCCCAGCCCGGCGAAACCGACTGCGTCGAGCTTGCCTTCCGATGGAACGTTATAATCCGATTACTGGCGAGTTTTACAGGGGAAGAACAGCATGACAAAAAAAGGAAATTGTAGTAGATTGAATAGCTGAAATGAAAATACTGAGAATATGTCGTTTCCATAGTTTGTGCTTCTGCATAGCTTTGGTTACTTTTGCCAGTATAATGCGTTAAGATGCTAATAGTTAAGTGCTAATACTATTATTATTTTATACCTTTCCTACCGGTACTAACTTCACAACAACGTAAAAAGCTCCTGCAATGCCCAAAGATCGTAAAATTTGTATTATGTGTAACTGTGTTAAAGGCTTTCGCCACATCGAAGAAAATGATATCAATCATGTAGTGACCATCGGCAGCTTCAGTACACAAGTCATGGTATCTAAAAGCTGCACAGTTGTGGCTCTTTTAGGCCTAAATCCAAATTGGTTGAGGTCCAAATTTTCAGTATCTGTCAAAAAACAAATAATGCCATCAGCAACTATTTCTTCCATTGGTTTACTACAATTACATATAAAAGGCTGGCCAGCCGGTCTGTAATTCCCAAAACCCGTTTTTATCCCGCGTAAAGGCGGGATAGCTGTAATCGAAAATGGAACAAAGTGAACTACGTTGATACAACGTTGAAATTCCGTCGTATGCTTATCGTTGCCACTGGTTAATGCTTCTGTTTTTGTGTAGGGGGTGCATTGGCAAAAACAGTTCATCCTCTACTTTTTTCTAAATGCTACTTTATGTGCCTAATGCCTATGCATGTCCTTCGTCAGAAATTATTGCTTTAGCTGTGCTTTTAAGCAATAGCCCCCCTGTTAATTTTAACTTTCGCTTTGAAAATCATTTCGTACAGTTCCCCCTCCGGTTGAGATAAAAAACTGGAACATTTACACGAAATTCTGCTACAATATGCAAATTATTTGTCTGAGCTTTCGTCAGTTAATTGTTGCCGTTTAGAAACATTCGGTGCGTTTTAGCCGGCCTTCTAATCAATAGCTGGGAAAAACACTGTAGCCCTGCTACAGGCTGTGATCACTTTCGCACTCTTAATAAGCCTCCGGAAGTTACACCTTGCTGAAAGCTTACGTTCGGCTTTTTCAATTCAAATCGAAAAGCCAAAGCGCATATGTTGAGGTTTTAAACGAGCAGAAAAGAATGTTTTAAAAAACGTGTCTGCATGCCACAAAAGGCGGATTTTGTTTAAGCATTGTGATACCACTATATAAGCACAGACAAGCTAATCCGTTATGATGCTTTATTATTTGTTTTAAAAACCTCCATAGTCCGACTACTAGGCACTCATTCTCCTCAGGGTTTAAACAAATGTTAACAGGGGACGATGTAAACCGCGTTAAGTGACTACCAAGGTTGAGTTCGTGTGTTAAAGATAAAAATGAACCTGGTTTAGAGACCTAATCCGTAGTTTAATAGACATTTGGAGGACAGGGGCCGATGTTATCATGTAGCTAACCCATGTTAACTTTGATATCCTTAACATTTCAAATAAACACGGGTTGGAGACTTAACCCGGGTTTTGGCTATAGTTTGCTAAAACCAGCGTCGGGATAATGCTCCTTTCAGGAGCCTGCTTGTTAATGATTTTGTGTGAATCGGAATAACTTTAGCGAGCTTCCACTCTGTTGTTAGAGAACCGGATTAAAGCATTGAGTGTAAATAATCGATAAATGTTTAGCTAAAGTTGAAGCTAATCTATTCAGCAAGAATTGTGGAATTTCATGAGTGCCGTTACTTAATTTTGGTTTCAAAGGTTTCAAGTACTTCATTACTATTTCAACTGTAGAAATCACTACCTGTATTGAACTCTGTGTTTCTGGTTAATTTTTGTAACGTAATTTTATTATCAGTCGCAAAAACGGAAAAAACCTAACTGTTAAACTTTTCAGTTTTTATCTCGCCTAAAGGCGAGATAGCTGTTTTCGATTCTAGCGCGAAATAAACTGAGCACCTTCAGTACTAAAATTACACGCTATGTTTAACACTGTTCTGGGCAGCAGTATACGTTTTTGTGCGGAGGGGTTCTGCTGGCCGTTTAACATTTAAGCATGTAAGTGTCCGCCATTTTTATTTTTTTAAATATTAGCTGAAATTTTGGAATTACATTATCTATATTCATTGCGAGGGGGCAGTTTTCTGCCTTTTCCTTAACATTTAGAATGTCCTTTATTTCAGGTCCCCTTTGGTTGCATCTAAATTTCAAAATCTTTTGACACAATATGCAAATGAGATCCTTGAACTTGATAGCAGTTATGTATTTTGCGATGTCTGTGTGAACTAGCGTTGCACATTGGTCACAAGTATCAAATTTTTCCAACCCTATTCTAAAAGGAATATTCTCACGCCCGATTGCACCAAATTGGACTAAGTTAGCTCCGTGTTAACTGTTCTGCAGCAGAGATAGAGCTTAGAGTTAAACTTAGTCCGTTGCACCAACTTAGGTCTTGTCAAGAATAACAAAACCTAAGCTAACCTAACAACCGGGCCCGGTTGTTGGAGCGGTCGGCCGGGCCCGGGCCCGGGCCCGGTCGGCCGCGCAGGACCGGCCCGGGCCGCGCCTACCGGGCCTGCCGGGCCTCGGAGGCCCGGCCAGGCCCGGCCGGGCCCGGTGAGGCCCGGTCAAATTTTTACCATCCATTTTCTATTTTTTTCCGCAATTTCTTCACTAGAAAGTCCAATTTAAGCTTACGCGAGTTGTCTAAGGGCCTTTTCGCGCGCGAGTTAAACGAGTTAAAATTAACTCGATCCTTTTCGCGCCAGGGTTAAAATAGTTAAATGAGTTAATTTTAACTAGCTGGGGTTAAACGAGTTAAACGCTTTTTAACTCGGTGCTCGCGCGAACAGGGGTTAAAATTAACTCGTTTAACTCTACCTGCATTCGCGCACACATAATGGGTTAAAATCCATGGAGTTAATTTTAACTCAACCCCTTTTCGCGGGCGAGTTAAAATTAACTCCTTTAACTCTGCAGCAGCTTTTCCCATTGAATTTTAACCCTTGATTCTGCACGGGGGTTAAACGAGTTAAAAATAAGGTAGGCCGCCTGAAGTCACTACAAATCAACTAAACCAAAAGTGGTATTTTATTTAATATTTTGGCTTGTTTACTATGCTAATACAAGAGTTCTTTTACAAAACTCTTTATTTTTCGGTTCAGAACAAATAACTAACTGTTACTGCATTTGCAAAATAAGCAGTGTGGAATAATATATAATTGCATAAAATGTGTTGAGAAAAGTCGCGAAATTGATCCCATGATATACACTATGAAACGCTCAAAGTTATTCCATTTACGGCTTTCAGTTTGGTTAGCTTTGATTGGCTGTTTCAAAATACTTCCAGGCTTGATTGGCTAGCGCTACTTCAAAGAGGCGCTACCTGATTGGTCGGTGCTTTCACCCTGTTAGCTTAGTAGTCTTCAATTCTTCATGATTGACTGGCTTGTAATGTGAAAAGTTTCGATCGAAGCAAACAACAAAGCACTTAGGAGTAATTGGCTGACAGCTTCCAAATATCAGCAAATAAAATATCTGTAAATCGTTAGAAGAACTTACACTGAAAAACTTAAGAGGTCCATTTTTGGCCGAATTATCGATAATCTCGATTTTGTTTTTCACATATTTTGTTGTTCACATGTCATGTTTAAACGAGTTCAAAATTTAATTCAGATCTCTTAAGGTTGAAGAGTAATTTCAGCAGAAAGTGGAAGTCTTCACCTGATGCATATAAACATAGGAAGCAAAAAAGTAGCAATTTTTTTCGTGCGTCAGAGAAATCTCGCCAATAACAGCGGTGCGGTTTAGAGTCCACCGTATATTACAAAGACGATGTTGAATAGCCTGTAGGAAACAGGAATTTTAATTATGCCTCTGAAATTTTTAAATTAAATTTTTATAAAATTTTTGATGTTTGAGAGCAGCCAAGTTTGAGTGTTTTGTAAAGTTGAAATTGCTGGTCTTTGAAATATTTTGCAAACTGGAAGGCCTAATTTAAAATTCTAAGTCCCACAAATCACAGCTTATGACAAGTCAATTTGAACGATGCCAACTGATATTTGTCAGCTTCATCTAATTTCGATATTTCTCTGGCGCTGGAATCCGAAGCAAAAGTTTGCAAATTCGTGTTTTTTGCAAATATTAACTTGGAATAATAGCAACGAAGACACGCCAAATGTTCGAATATTTAATTGTGCACCATTATTGATGACATAAAGGTCAAGTTTGAATAGTTCTGCTGCAGTTAAGTACATCCAGTTGGTCACAGTGGTCAAATATGGAGGTCTGACAAACTGAAAAATATCGATTTTTCAAATTTTTCGAAATATAATAAATTCTAAACCAATCGAAAGCTTTCATTGTGGGAACATTTTCTTGGACCATAGTCCACAAATGCGCCAAATTCACGGTATCGTCGATTATATGATAGTCGTGGTCAAGGCTTTTTACAGCGTACACATTGGCCACAGTGGCACTCCTAAAATCACTAAATAAAGCTCTAAAGTAGACTTTGTTCACAAAAAGTTATCAAGCATACAACCTAATGGAGCGCCGCAGTCACGATCACGAATGTTCACAAATAAACTGTAACTTGCTTTTTTGCTGCAGAACCGTCGTTTACACAAATTTTCAAATTACATGGAATTACTAGATAGCTAATTATTCGTTAAGTACTGAATGAAACAACTCCAAAAACTTTAGCACTCGATGTTCTAGGACATGTGTAACACGTTTATATGTGGAAATAAGCAGAATCCGTAACCATAACAGTTTCGTAGATGTCTCCCTTCCTTAAATTGGT
>JASAND010026236.1:0-12369 GCA_030248195.1 Trissonchulus latispiculum | reverse complement strand
TAGCTTCCCCTTCAACTCTTGTTTAGAAGATACATTTTCCTAAGAAAAATGGCCTCCTTGCGAAATTGCTAGCCCTTTTAATTTTTGTTAATTGGCCAAAGTTTCCAAAAAACTTTTCCTCAACGCCGTTTGCTGCGCCAAATTTCTAGCAATGTTTGTGTCAAATAATAGACTCACACACACACACACACATATATATATATCTATATATATATATATATATATATATATATATATAGATATATATCAGATATATATATAAATATATATATATATATATATATATATATATTAATATATATATATATATATATATATATATATATTAATGTCATGTGTAGAACAAATTATATACTAAATTGTAATACAGGGAAACAAAAACATTTCCTTCGCTAGTCTAGATACAGTCTTCGGTGTCAGATTACGACAGGGCTGAATTAAGACGGGGTCAAGGCGAATATTGCTGCAGTTCAAAGTTTTCAAAAAGTATACAGCTCTGGAAGCCGATGTAAACAAAACAGCAACAGGACGTGGAGTCTTAGGGACTGGGACAGCACAGCACGATGAAATATCGTAATCAGACAAATCGAATCCAGTGACAACAGAAATAGACCTAATGAGGTTGAGCACGTCGTAACGCAGCATTCCCTTAGAACGAGGCATTCTGGACAAAATAATTATATTAGCAGCAGAAACCTGTTCTGTGAATGAAGGCAGGTATGGATACTTCGAACTGACATGGCTAGCAAGTCCGCTAACACATTCTGCGTCGTGAGTGTCGTAGGAACGAACGACATTCTCAGGACAAGAACTGCAGTCAAAGTCCTGCTGAACCGCGACTAAATCTGCAAAGCGAAGGAGAATATCCATAGGAGTCTCAGGTGCTGAAGAGTTGCAGGCTGAGCCCCGAAAATCGGACAACTTGATTTCCGGAATCGGGCAACTGTCGTTAGGATGCTCAGGTGCATAAAGGGAGCACTCTGAGTCCTGAACCACATTTAAATCTGCAGATGCGCTGGAGTATGCAACTGGCGGTAGGAGAGTATCCATGGGAGTCTCAGGTGCTGAAGAATTGCACGCTGAGCCCCGAAAATCGGACAGCCTGATCCCCGGACACGGGCGATTGTCGATAGGATACTCAGGTGCGCAAGGAAGACGCTGGGAGGGCAGACAATGTAGCAAATATGTACCTGATGGTGTGGGGGTTTTCACAGGAAACGTCTCATCACACTTATTCTCGTTCAAATTTAGGTCATGGTGAATGGAAGAACACGCAGACTAAGGTCAGGGCCCCCAGTCCATTTTGGAAATCGCCAGTTGTAGTTGAAATGAATATATCTGTTCGATCCAAGTCCACAATTTCTTCGGCCTGATCATTGTATAATTTCCAAGCAGTCACAAATGCTTCAGCCAAATCGTAACCCGCATCGTGCCTTCAGCCCTCGCCTGCAACATAACATAAGCGTACAATTTCGAACACTTTCTGTTCGCAAGGGGGGGGAGGGGCCGAAAACAGATTTTGCTAAGAAGTTGTATATATAGTTTTCGGGTTGCAAAACACTAAGTTTAAGTCTGTTATTTGATTCGATTAATTTGCTAGCTCTTTCAGAAAAGGTTTCAAAACAACCTAACACTTTAGCTTATATACTGAGCTAACGAAAAGCTAAATGAAAAATGGACCTCAAAATTCGGATTTTGCGACACATAAAACCTCTATATATACAACTTTTTAGCAGAATCGGGGAACGAAGTTTTGTGCTATTTCAACTTCACACCCATTCCGAATTTTCGTTCATTTGGTCAAGTTTTTCTTCGCCTGGATTTGGATCGGCTTGAGTATACTGTTATGTACCGTGGGCAAATACCTATTTTATAATGATTTAATTTAGTTACTAGGCAATGCTTTTTTACCGAACAAAATATGGCATTCAATCTTGTGTTTTTTTTGGAGTTCCTTTGTTTTGTTTGTTATGTTCTCGGAGTATAATATCTCTTATCCCGTTATTTTTGGTTTTATTTTTGTCACTGCTATTTTTTTTTTTTTTTACCCTTTCTGACGCAGAAATCTGTGAGATTTGCTAATTACATACCTAATTAATGAAACCAAGAGTACATAATAACTAAGAGTGTGACAAGCGTCACGATCTTAGTTATCAAGCGAAAAACATCATCTGCACAATAACGGCTGACCCCCACCACAATTGAGTATGTGCACTTCAAATAATTTTGCCCGCTATGCCTACGTTCTAAAGCTCGGTACAGACGCACATTGAACCAACTGACTAGTTGTGTTTTTGAGCTTTAGAACGTAGGCATAGCGGGCAAAAATATTTCAAGTGCACATACTCAGTTGCGGGGGGGGTCAGCCGTTATTGTGCAGATGATGTTTTTCGCTTGATAACTAGGAGCGTGAAGCTTGTCACACTCTTAGTTATTATGTACTCTTGATGAAACTGAGCTTATGCTTAAAAATGGCTTAGGCTGAAGTGTCTGATACGGACTTTCAGTATTATTCAATAAGATTCCGATGCAGTCCAGTTTGATCAAAACTTTTGCAAAATTATGGGAAATGGGAAGGAATAGCAATTTAAGGTGCTGGTTTTCTTTCGGGTATTTTTGACACATACGGCTTTAATCCTTTACGTAAATGGCTAAAACTTATGAAATAGCCTATGTCCGTGCTTTTTAACATTCTGGGACCAATCCTGTATTTTTAGGCCAAAAGATAAGCAAGTTTTGGTTTTTGGCCTTAAACTCCCAGTAGGTAGACAAGATACAGGATTGGTTGTTATGGCTGGAAAGAGGGCACCAAAATCAACATTTTTGCTTTTACAACCTTTTAGCTACCTCCAGTGGTTAAGTCAGCATATGCAAAAAACTGTTTTTAGGGTCAAAAAATGGCCATTTTCGACGAAATCAGTTTTTTCAAAATTACTGCCACATGTTAAGGACAAAGTTGGCTTATTTATACTCAATCGATGCAGCGTCCAAATGCCCATTTTATGAATGGCTACTAGCCGGACTTTATTGCTTTAAGCTAGAGATTTGGCCGAAAAACCATTTTGGCAAAACTGCTATTATTTTGTTTCTAACATCGATTTCTCGAAAACTACTCGACGGATTCCGCGGATTTTCGGATTTTTTGTTTAATTTTACGGCTTGCATAGTTCAAGAAATGATGGATTATCGGTTTTCTGCAAAAATGACATCGGAAGTCCGCTTTTCGATTCAGCTTTTCGTTGGCTCAGTACTTGCTTACATTTTTAGCTTTTACTGAGCAAACGAAAAGCTGATCCAAAAAACGGACTTCAGATTCGTGTTCTGTGACCCCAAAACCCCTATATAGATCTTTTCAACAAAATCGAAGACAAAACATTTTTCGATTTCGCTTGGTTCCTCCTTAGACATCGAAAAAATCTAATTTCGCGAAATCGAAAAATTGTGCGACATTTGAACTCAGCGTAGTCGAAAACATACCCATGCCAAATTTTAGTTCATTTGGTCAAGTTTTAAGGGTTTTGAGTGGTGGGGGTAATCGAGATAAGACCCTATTTTACGAGTTTTTAAAGCCTGGTTCATACTTGTCTCTATGTCTCTGCCTCTGAGTCTCTGTCTCTATGTCTCTGTCCTTTTGTCTCTACACTGCTAGAGACAATACGTTCATACTTAAAAGAACAAAAAGACAGAAACTCGGTCATGTGACAGCAAATTCAAATTTCGTTGGTCACTTGGTGTAGTTAAAAACGAAAAAATTTGGAACAATACTATTTTTATTGCCATGTTAACAGATAACGTTATGTATGCTGAAAACAAACTTTAAATTGGATACAGATGCAGCTGCTTTAAAATGTTCAACGTAACAGAGTTATCACGTGATGTCATTCGTTATTCTGATTGGTTGACTCTTAAGGACAGGCGAAAAGTTGAGCATTGCTCAACTTCGCTAAGAGACTCTTAAGGACAGCTTAGAGACAAAAGGACAGAGACAGGTATGAACCGGCCAGAGACAGAGACATAGAGACAGAGATTTAGAGACAGAGACTTAGAGACAAGTATGAACCGGGCTTTACTGTTGCCGAGTAATTTCATCTCAAAGTTGAGATTTCATGTGTTAAACATAGGAAATTTAAAAATTTGTCATTTTTTCGCGTGCGCCAAAAAGTTTTCTCAAAGAGATTTCTTTGGCGCACGAGACAAAACGCAACTTTTTAAATTTCCTATGTTTAACTCATGAAATCTCAACTTTGAGATGAAATTACTTCAAGCAGTTCAAACTGAAGCTTCGCGGATAATCACTGGCTGCCCGTCTGCATCCCCTGCAGACCTCACCCACTCAAATATCGTGCGAAATACCATGTCGGGAGGGCCTTTGAGCGCTGTCGCCGCCTGCCTACTGATAATCCGGTAAAGTCATCCAGCGAAGGAACGACTCGCCAGCGCCTGTCCAGCCAGGCCTCGTGGAGGGAGTTGGGTAGGGAAATTGTCCAAACCCTGCCCACCTCCCACCTACCAACGGAGGATCTTAAACCTACAGGCGAAATCCCACCATGGATGTTTCCTCAAAACCTGGAGATTACAGAAACGGAATGCCGCCGTTCTGACCCTCCCTACCGTACTAAATCAGCAATCTGGGCGGCCATGAACCACTCGGAGCCTGACGTGGAAATTTACACCGACGGTTCAGCGGAAAACGGCAGATTCAATGGCGGTGCTGGAATCCACATAATTCACCATAGAACAGGCAAGCGGCGGAATATCTCCGAACCGGCAAATTGACCTCTAGCCACAAGGCTGAATTTGTGGCTCTGCACAGGTCTCTGAAATGGCTCCAGGAAGTTGCTGAACCGGAAGATAAATCCATCCATATCTACACCGATGCCAAGTCTCTGGTTCACCGACTCAGAAATGGCCCTGCAAAAGGTGTCACTCTCACGGAACACAGTATTTGGAATCTGCTGTGTCAGTTGCTAGCGGCCGAGTCTAGGACTATCCGGCTAACCTGGATCCCCGGCCATCAAGCCGTGGCCGGAAATGACTATGCGGATCCGCTGGCAAAAACAGGTTTCAGCTTATCCCAGACCGATACTGCTATTGACCTTCCTGTGGCCCAGAACCAACTGCGGCGTCTTCTCAGAGATGAATGGAGATCTACCCTTAAATCTGACCGCCTGGACAATATTCTCCCTCCGCCGCGTCAACACCTAGAGGCGCCCCTTAGTCGCTCGGATCGCTCCATCCTGTCACAACTCCGAATTGGCGGGTTTAGTCCAATTCTAAACTGGCATAAACATAGGATCGGGGCGGTAGATTCACCTGACTGTACGTACTGTCCCGGGACTATAGATGATCTAATCCATTCCCTCCTATACTGCCAAAGGGGGGATGCCGCCCGCTTGCGGTTCCTGGGACCTGGCCCCTCCCTGGACGCGCTTTGGTCCTCTCCGCTGCAGGTTATTGCCTACCTCAGGGAATGCGGCCGGCTACCAGCTCTCATCAACGGCCGGAAGCAATCATCATCATCATCAGATGAAATTACTCGGCCACCGTAATAATTACGACCGTAATTGTAAAAATTCGTTAAAACATCTCATTTGGAGAATAATATATGTAAAAATCAGAGAGATCGGAGAAAGTTGAAAAAATGGCCCAAAAATGGACCCCCCTTAAGTGTCTACAATTAGGAGCGGATCCAGGGGCGGGGGGCGGCCGCCCCCCCCGTCGCGATTCGAAGGTAGGAAAAATTAAGGAGAGAAAGAGGAAACAGGGCAAAAAACCAAAAGTGAATTTTCTACTTTTTAACCGCATATTTATTGCATTTGTGAAGCAAAAGCTTTAAATGCATCCGATTTTTCGGAGAAAATTACCATTTTTGCCTAAAACTGTCAAAAATTTAAAATTTTTTTCAGTTCTTCAGTATAAAAAGAATTGAAGATCAGAATACCGATTTTATTGCAAAAACCAAAAATTTCTTCAACTTCTGGGGGGCGGAGCCCCCCCAGACCCCCTGCTGGAAAGATTTTACCGCCCCCCCGTCACGAAACCCTGGATCCACCAGTGTCTACAATTGAAAATTAAAATTACGGTCGGATCGGATCGGTCCGATCCGGGACTGGATCAGATCGGATCGCCGGCCATTTGCCGGATCGGATCGGCAGGTGATTTTGGCTGCCGATCCGATCCACATCACTACTCAATAATGTAACAAAAACCAAACAACAGGACCCGAAAAGTCTACCTTGGCAATCTCCTTTGGTCGTTTTCAGGGTATTTCCATAAAAGCCTGGCAGACAGCTTTCACAGTTCGGACCAAACGTATTGTAGATACATTTTCGACATTCTCTAGTTACTCTAAACATTTATAGATACACTGACCAGGTCGCCAGCGTTGCTGTTGGTGCTGGCCAAGAGGAGAGATAGCCCCAGCCTGAAACAAATTAAAGAGAAAAGAATTTAAACAATTTCTAGAAATCAATCATCACTGAGAACTACAGACTACTTCCTACAAACTCACGCACCTTCTCAACACTTTTCGTTACAGAAAATGCTTCGAGAAGTTAGATCAAAAAAGTCATAAAATTTCAACTTAAGCTTTCACCCTCCCCCCAACATCCGCTTGCTATCACCTCCAAACTTTAAACATTAAAATTTTTAAAACAAAAACTCTTATTTATATATCCATCAACCAGAATCCATAGTTCGAAAAAATGCTACGTATCACAAAGCATTTTTATTTCTTGTCCTTCTGTCATTTTAAAGGATCCCTTTCCAGCAATGAGGTAATTGATATATAAGGAGCTTACACAGTGCCGTAGACAGAGCAGAAAAGTCATTATATAAATATATATAGTACAACCATTGAATTCTAATCTTCGCCCCAACCACTGTTTGTGAGTGGTATAAGGAGAAAACTTGTTAAAGGAC
Organism: Trissonchulus latispiculum; assembly: GCA_030248195.1. Lineage (NCBI taxonomy): Eukaryota > Metazoa > Nematoda > Enoplea > Enoplida > Ironidae > Trissonchulus > Trissonchulus latispiculum. Next base: position 5,448 of record JASAND010026236.1, on the reverse strand, counting down.
TTCGACAACATATAAGCCCATCGTGTTCAGCGGCCCGGATTTACTGTATGGGTACCGCCAAAGGTTTAAAAAACGCCGTTTTAGGGGTTTGCCTGTGGTCAGTAGGCCGTAATGACCAGTGGTCACTTCCGTCGGTTTCGGCGATATGCCCATTGAAACGAGCGTAGTCGATTTACTATATATGCCCCCGACAAAAACGCCGAAAAACGCAGTTTTATGCCGTTTGACCAGTGCTCAATAGGCCCCGTAGGCTGTAGTGACCAGTGGTCACTTCCGTCGGTTTCGGCGATATGCCCATTGAAACGAGCGTAGTCGATTTACTATATATGCCCCCGACCAAAACGACGAAAACCGCAGTTTTAGGCCGTTTGACCAGTGGTCAATAAGCCCCGTAGGCTGTAGCGATCAGTGGTCACTTCCGTCGGTTTCGGCGATATGCCCATTGAAACGAGCGCAGTCGATTTACTACATATGCCCCCCGACCAAAACGCCGAAAAACGCAGTTTTAGGCCGTTTGACCAGTGGTGCCCCGTGTAGTGACCAGTGGTCACTTCCGTCGGTTTCGGCGATATGCCCATTGAAACGAGCGTTGTCGATTTACTATATATATATATATATATATATATATATATATATATATATATATATATATATATATATATATATATATATATATATATATATATATATATATATATATATATATATATATATATATATATATATATATATATATATATATATATATATATAAAATATATATATATATATATATATATATATATATATATATGCCCCCGACCAAAACGCCGAAAAAAGCAGTTTTAGGCCGTTTGACCAGTGGTCAATAGTGTTAGTCAATAGTGTCAATATTCACAGGTCCTGCAGAAAAGTGATACCAAACTTGACCACTTTTGAATACTTTCATTTTTGACCCCCCACCAGACACACCACCGGTCACTTAAATAGGTTTCGGTAATATGCCCATTGAAATGATCGTAGTCGATTTATTATATACATATGAATGCCTCCAATCAAAATTATGAAAAACGCTGTTTTGGGGGATTTGACCGTTGGTCAGTGGGTCACATAGCCCGTAGTGACCACTGGTCACTTCCGCCGGTTCTGAAAATATGCTCATTGAAACGAGCGTAGTCGATTTACTATATATGCCCCCAACCAAAACGCCGAAAAACGCTGTCTTAGGGGATTTGACCACTGGTCAATAGGCCACCTAGCCCGTAGTGACCAGTGGTCACTTCCACCAGTTCTGAAAATATGCTCACTGAAACGAGCGTAGTCGTTTTACTATGTATGCTCCCAACCAAAACGCTGAAAAGCGCAGTTTTAGGGGGTTTGACCAGTGGTCAGTGGACACCATGGGCCGTTGTGACCACTGGTCACTCCCACCGGTTTCGGCAATATGCCCATTGAAACGAGCGTAGTCGATTTACTATATATGCCCCCAACCAAAATGTCGAAGAACGCTATTTTAGGGGATTTGACCACTGGTCAATAGGCCACCTAGTCTGTAGTGACCAGTGGTCACTTCCGCCGGTTCTAAAAATATGCTCATTGAAACCAGCATAGTCGATTTACTATATATGCCTCCAACCAAAACGCCGAAAAACGCTGTTTATAGTGAGTTTTCCCAACTTTGACCCTGGGCGAGGAACCACGGGAGCCGTGCTGACCAGTGCTCACTTCCGGCGGTATCGGCAGTATGCTCATCGTTTTCAGCGACCCCGATCTACTATATATATGTACTACCCCAAGGCCGAAAAACGCCATTTTTAGTGACTTTCAGGCCATTTCTAGTAAAAGTGGGACTTTTCGCCAAAACAGGTGAAAAAATGCAAAGTTTGGGCCCATCTCCTGAAAGCTACAGAGCGAAATCAAAAAATCCCCCTCGTTACATTCCGCACATAGTCCGAAATATTCAAATAAAACAAACCAAACCGATCTAGCTGCTTGCCTGTGAAAAAAAGTTGATTTCAACCGAAGTGCCAAAATAGCGAAAGTCCGACTTTGGGGCCTTGGCACAGAGCCAAAGTTGGCCGAGTGCCAAAATGACCTTCGTTTGGTAGCATGGGGGAATACTGTCTACCAACATATCATAGTAGCATTGGACCAAAATGCCCACATCGTTCCAACACTTCGCTAGAAAATGCACTTCCAATAAGCGTTATTAACCGAGAAAAAAAACAACCGCACCGTAACTCTCGCCTAGTGCAAAATTTCGAAGTTCCGAATTTTAACCAAAAGTATGGTGGTACTTGTAGTACTACTCGAGTACTTTACGATGGTAACATTTTTATCCCTCCCAGACCTCTAATTATATATCATATATATATATATATATATATATATATATATATATATATATATATATATATATATATATATATATATATGTATATATATATATATATACGTATATATTGTATATATACGTGTATATATATATGTATATATAGATATATATATATATATATATATATACAAGAATAAAAATGCTCCGGTGGAGCATGAAAAATGCAATATGGGTGACATTCGGTTGTAAATGGTCAGAGGACTAGGTTTTAAAACGTTAATATGGGAGGGGCAGGTTGTAAATGCCAGGAGGACTAGGCTAAAAGCGCACTAATATGGACCAGCTTCGCTGAACAACCCATATTCGCGAAAACTGTCCAGAGTTTCTATCGGCTGCTGCTTGCTATATATTGCTATTGGCAGTTCTTCGGAAAAGTGTACGATTTGTCAGCATGGACTGCAAGTATATGTGGTTGTGCTCCTTATTATACAACTTAATAATACACGTACATAATGTCAACTGCTTTTAGCATCAACTTAATACAAGATTCTGCGCTGACAGTGCAGAAAAAACACCTGGAACACCTTTCTATCAGAACTGCATTGTTTATTTGGAATAAGCTTTAATATTTCAAAATCGTCCCGCTTGCTTTGAAAGCTGAAGAATATAGATATTACTCGTATGTCATGTGGAGTGGAGCATGAGTGACCGCGAATATGGGTTGTTCAGCGAAGCTGGTCCATATTAGTGCGCTTTTAACCTAGTCCTCCTGGCATTTACAACCTGCCCCTCCCATATTAACGTTTTAAAACCTAGTCCTCTGACCATTTACAACCGAATGTCACCCATATTGCATTTTTCATGCTCCACCGGAGCATTTTTATTCTTGTCCTATTTCATTTTTAAGGTTCTCATTAAAAAGCAAAAACGTTAAAGCTGTGTGAAAGAAACTTTAAAAATTCCGCCAATCATTAATCGTCAACCGAAAGTACAGAACAAAAAGCTTGAAAAGTTCCAAGTTCTTCCTTTTCTCTATTTTGACAGAAATCCAACATCCAGTACACATGGCTGCAATAGTTTTAGTTACTGTATTTAGCATATAGCACCCTACTGCAGCGCAACCAAATGCAAACTTTACTATCAGTGAAGGAAACTCATAAAACACGATTTGCAATGCTCTGCCGCACTTGTGTGCACGATTTCGGACGATTGCAACTCATCTGTAGCTAGTTATAGGCCGTGCTGTACTTCAGCAGCACTCTACTGCAGCGCAACCAGATGCAAACTTTACTGTCAGTGAAGGATACTCATAAAACACGATTTGCAATGCTCTGCCGCACTTGTGTGCAAGATTTCGGACGACTGCAACTCATCTGTAGCTAGTTATAGGCCGTGCTGTACTTCAGCAGCACTCTACTGCAGCGCAACCAGATGCAAACTTTACTGTCAGTGAAGGATACTCATAAAACACGATTTGCAATGCTCTGCCGCACTTGTGTGCAAGATTTCGGACGATTGCAACTCATCTGTAGCTAGTTATAGGCCGTGCTGTACTTCAGCAGCACTCTACTGCAGCGCAACCAGATGCAAACTTTACTGTCAGTGAAGGAAACTCATTCGGCACGATTTGCAATGCTCTGCCGCACTTGTGTGCAAAATTTCAGACGATTGCAAGTTTTCTGTAGTTGGTTATAGGCCGTGCTGTACTTCTGCAGCACTCCACTGCAGCTCAACCACATAGCAACATCGTAATAAGTATACGAAACGTATCTATAATAGTTTGTCATGTCCTAAACTATCTGTATGCCGAATTTCAAATACCAGTGACGAATGAATAACTTGTTATCGACGGTGCTGTGTTTGTGGCAGCACATACAGCACGGTGGAAGCTAGAGAGTGCACCAACTAACATAGCTACAGTTCCCCCTTACTACAGACATGATTTTCGCCAAGTTTCATATGTTCAGCCGTTTACAGTAAGTCTACAGACAGCGTGCTATGGTTGTTGCATAGTAGTACAGCACGATAGCGGCATCGCACAGCGCTGCGACTATGCTCATCGTGTTCAGCGACCCCGATAACCCTTATATGCGTCCCACTATATGGCCCAAAACAGCATATTTAGGCCTATTTTTGACTATTTCCTGTAGAGTTGGGACTTAGAAATTTTCCGAAAATGGCTATTTGGCCGGACCAACTTGACCGCACCGGACCGCAAACCCACCGGATGCGACAAAGAAGGTTGGCCCCTGTCTCTCGGCTAAGGCAATGGCCATCTGCTCTGTAGCCGGCTGAACGCTCAACTGGGCACCACCATAGCCTTCGCCGGCCCAACCTTCGGGTCCTAAAACAGGGCCCAAAACACATTCTCAAAATGTTCATGGTAAAAAAACTAAAGCAAAGCAAACCTGGCCATTGGCTCTCTCCTGCTTTGGACTAAAGCCTTGCCTTAGTGACTGCAGAGTGCAGGGAGACGTTTTTCATTATTTCTTTATGATCGAAGCAAATAGCTTTGTGAGATAAGTAAGCATGAACTGTAAACTTCCGTATATTTGTACTATTAAGCTGGGCTTATTCTAGTAGGCCCCCCATAAACACCCTTCCCCCCCAAAAATCGTCCCCCCCAAAAAAGTGGCTGCCCCTTTTGGTACCAAACTTTGCCCTGAAAAAATCGCTCAGAAGGCCAAATTTTCAAAAATTTTCCGGCTTCGCCGGAGAATTTTACTCTTTTTTTGCCTTTTTTAACACTAAATCTGCTTATTTTTGCTATAAAATTCAGCTTTTATAGTATATGCCAGAAAAATAGCGCTATTTTTAGCATATTTTTCGAAAAATTTTCGCCCCCTCCCCAAAAATTCCTTGCCCCTCGGACTTTTGGGGGCCCCCCAAGAAGCCCCCCCAAGAAAAAAATTCCTAGAATAAGCCCAGTTAAGCAATGCTATGCAATTGAATTCGCGTTTAAAAGTTATTATGCACAGTACATAGGAGTAATATTTGAAGATTCTAGCTTCAGCAAAACTGGTTCTAATAGTTCCCACAGCAAGCTATGTATTCTTGTTATGTACCTTTTGGATCAATTTAAAATCAATTTAAAATCATGAAAAACGAATGAATGACAAGTGGTCACTTCCATC